>JASVER010000044.1:5284674-5317466 GCA_030449065.1 Oceanodroma leucorhoa | reverse complement strand
GGCTGCTTGCATGAATGCTAAGAGGGGCTCTCATCCTCCAGATCCAGGCAGATATAAGTGAAGAAGGAAAAGAGAAAGGAAGATTATTTTCTGAGAAACAAGCATATCTCTGATGGGTACTGTACAAATAAACCTAGTTATACTGGCATCATGTACACTGTGCTCCTAGCATCAAGCTCTGCTATACTAGTAAAGCAGTTGCTTTTAGCATACAGTCCCCAGATCCCTGGCTTCCACAAAATCCAAAGAAGAAAGCACGCTGTTGTGAGGCAGCTTAAATTCATCATCCAGGTGGCAATAAATCAGAGAGGGCTGAAAGCCACTGCAGTAGAAAAAGAGGACTTCAGAAATGTGGCCTATGTGTGTAGGTGCTGAGCTTTGCAACTACAGTTCAAGGAGCCAACTGTTAGAAATGCTGTACTGTAAGTCATAATTGCCACCCTGACAATAGGGAAGGGTGAATCCCCTTACATAGGTTCTCCACTATCTTGTTCAGAAACCTATTCTGCACTTCAGAATTCACCAACAACCTTGAACTGCGTGGTGTGATGAACTCCCCCGCTGAGGATTATGCAACCGGAATTGAAGGCCACCCTACTTCGAAATGAGAACATATACACAGGGATTTAACACACTTTAATTCACAGACATTAACTTTATAGGTTTCACTGACTTTAGCTTTCTGGAGCGTCCCCGTATGGAAAAACCTGTACATGTTTGAAACAAGAGAAAGTTATAGACGGAGAAAAAAAATCAGGGAGCTTAAAACAAAACAAGGAAATTGTAGTAACACAGATTACTAAGAAGCTGAAAAGCATCTACCACCTGCAAGAAAGTATTTGAAGTGATACCAAATAGGAATTCATCCTCATGGACTTGTGCTATGTAGTCCAAAAGACACAATAACCAGTGCTTTTGAAAACATATTTTTTTTTTTTCTAAATAAAAACAGCAAAAAAACTCTTGTCACAGTGTCATTGAGTTCCGTAACTCTTGAGAATCCATCACAGTTAAAAAGCCATATTCCACAATCAGCTYTTTAAGACATTGTTACAAATCTTGTGAGAGTAAGGATCACTGCTGTAGCCCTACTTTAAACCAGAAGTTAGAATTAACAGTACACAGCATTTTTATATTTTCAGCCTACATTRTAAAAAACTGACTCTTCAAATAAATACAGTTAGGAATGAAATAGAGTCCCATTGTTTTTTTACTTAGGAAAACTCAGTGGGCCTGATTTAAGTTACTTGATAAGCAACTTTTCAGCTCCTGACACTTGCACAGCACCCTCGTGTTTGTTCTGGGCCATCCTCATAAATTAATATGCATGAAGCTTGATTGAAGCTTGATTTCAGTGTAATTTCAATTGCCTGATGAGAACTCTCTGTAGTAATGTGGTTTGGTTTTCCAGTATTGCAAACTGAAGTGAAACAGTTTAGTCTTCACAACGAAGTTCAAAACAGAGACCCTCTGTCYACTAGTTGGTCACCCATTGCAATAGCTAGAACACAGGTTTAGGGACTAAGAACTTAGTTCTAGTGCCAGCACTAAAAATAACTCTCTGTTTGTTTGTCTGTTTGCTTTTATAAACTGCAAATCACAGCTTCACTACCATAAGAAGGGTAATACTACTTACCTGTTGCTCTTGGACTGTTGTAAGGCTTTACTAGCTGATGTGTAGCGCTGTCATGTTTTTAGTTTGTGGATGTTTGTTAAGGCTGATGTTTACTAACCTAATCAGAGATTGGCCCCAAGGTGGAAGATACTGCAATAAGCATAAAAGTATCAAGAGAAAGCCCTCCAGAAAGGAAAGTGGTGCCATTTTGGTGAGAGAGGGCTGTATCTTTGGACCAGGTCCTAACGCTGTGTCCCAGGTGTAGGATGCAACAGGGTATCATAGGATGTTTCATGGCACACGGCACTCTGCCAGTAATAAGATTCCTGGTTGGAAAAAAAGCCCTCTGTCAATCTGGGCACGCAGCACTAAAAGTTAATGATTTTGCCTAGAAAGCCTGTTTTTTTCTTAGATGAAAAGTTTCTAATTTTAGTATCAAATACCAAATCTCCACATGTAAGGCAGCATGAGACTATATGAGACTAATGAGGCAGAGACTTTAGTAGACAACACTGCTCTGTTTGTGTTTAACACTGGAATCACTGACCTTCAGAAATAAACATAGTGGTGCACAAAAAAGCAGTATCATAAGGCAAAACCCAAGGAAAGTGTATTACAACAGCTACATCATGTTTTTCCAGCAGGACTATCAAGTCCTGCTCATATGTCAGCTGAGAAAATTGCTGGAAAAGGCAGCTGCCTCTCAACCAAACCAACTTGGTACACCTACAGCTACTTCAAAGACTATTTTCTTTGAGCTCAAACTACATCTTTGAAAACGTTTTCAAAATAGCTAAAAAATACCAAYGTTTAAAGACACATCAAGTTCAATATAGTTCTACTTCTAGCCAGTGAGGACAGGAGATTCTCTCTAGGGAAGAGAACAGGATGGTAATAATTGGGTTATCTTCTGATGTCCCCAGTCTGGAATGAAAACCYCCTGTTACAAGGTGCCAGAGCTCACAAACTTGTTTGAACGCTGAACTTCATAGCATGACCATCGCCCAAAGCCCACTGTCACAAAACATAACTCTGGGTTTGTGTACTTGTGAGATTTTCTGCACTGGCAAAATAAGCAATCTCGTGACGTAATTTTCCAAGACATCAGGACTAAATGTCTGATAAAATTACACTTGCCTAGACAGTAAGYATAGCCTTCAAAAAATAATAATAAAAAAAAAAGTCAAAAGGAGTGAAAATATTCCTGCTGTTATTTGGTAAGTCAATATAGGAAAGGTACATGATTTCTTACATGATGTTCAAGAGTGCGTAAGAGAATTAAGAAGTGCACTCTTGTTAGGACTTTGGAAATCCCATCACTTACTGTGTCCTGATCCCACTGACAGATTCCTGCAGCCAAAGTCTGGCAGTCCGCAYAGGCCACCCTGCGTTCTTCTTGCACAGATGGAGCTGCAGGATCAGGAGCTTACTGCTTAAATGAGAGCTCAAACTTCAAGACAAGCTTCAGGAGAGAAAACTTTGAACAAATAATGTCCTTGTAATTTCACCCAATCTGTAAGCATTAAGATCAGCTAGATTTTAATGTTAAAATCTATAAAAATGTTTATAAATTACATTCTGTTACTTTGAGAGAGTTCGCTTTATAAATTACTGATACTTCTAATGGCATCGTGCCAACTGGGATAACCTCAGTACAAAGCCACAGATACGGGGGGTCAAGTGTGAGAAACATTGCATTGTAAACATCCCATGTGAGTATAAAGGTAGTCATAAATCATGAGACTCATTGTTTTTAAATCAGATGTGCGTGACAGAGTCGAAGTCTGCAGTAACAACAGTTTTGAACAGCTGAGTCACATCCAAGAAAAAAAAAAAGTAAGTACAAAAAGGCAATTTGCAGCACAATCGCCAAGTGTCTCAGTTTGCTACGTAAAAGCATAAATASGCAGTTGCATTAACTGAACCACTGCAACGTGTTCAGGAATAATAGTTTTAAAAGAACTGATGGTGCACCACATCACTATGAGAAGGAAAAGCGTATCAGATGGTTTGTCCTGTTCTTTTCTGCACATTTAGTGACCAAAAATGACACAAGGTAAAAAATTCAAGCCTCACTGAAATCATTGACATAGAATTCAACTGTCAAGATTTTATCCTAAAAGATTGTTAGCTATTCAGTTTCTACATAGGTGGCAGAAGACTCTTCATATTTTACTGCAGTTCCTTCAGTGAGAATTAAATAGGGTACTTAGCCTGCCAACAACACCTGCCAGCCTGAGAAGCTCAAAACTCTCCTGAGAAGCCTCTCAGCAGAACGGGGACGTAGGCAGGTCCAAAAACYATTATTTCCATTCAACTTCTTGGAACTGAGGCACAAAGAGGTTACAAGATTTGCACAAAGTCACACAGTCAGCTGGGATTAAAAGCCAGGTGACCTGATCCCCAGGCCTGTGTCCTAACAGCTGCTGGACAGCCTAAAAGATTAGGCTGATTTTAACACAGATTTGTGGCTCTTCAGGACTTTTTTTGCATGCAAGCAGTACCTAAGCACAGAATAGATGCATGACTATTCACTGGTACTTGCTAGGCTCTGACTCTCAAGTAGGACTCCATTCCAGTTCACATGCTAGCAAGCTTTTGTCAGAGTAATTTTCAAAGTGCCACTGTAGACTTAAATAAAACCACGATAAGCTTTCAGTGTTACTGAGTAATCCAATTATAAAGTGAATAGAAAGGGTTTTTTTCCTCAAAAATGTAAGCATAATTTTTCTGAACGGTGTCCTCTTCCTAAAGCAATTTAGCAAACCAGTGTACAGGTTCCATTAAGTAGTTTCAAGAGATCCAGTTAATTCAAGCCACCTCAGTGAAGGTATGGATAAACATACCCTTACTGAAAAAGAGGAATCTAAAATTTCTAGGCAGTTAAATAAARTACAACATATAAAATAAGTTTTAATGCATTTTCATCCAATATACAGGCATTTGTGAGTATCAGCTACTGAGCTAGTGCACAGCAAAATACCAAAACATCGAGATAGTTGTGCAAATCCTTTTCTTAGTTCCTTGGTGAGCAACAGAAAGAACTGAAAAATATCTACATAATTAATTTCAAACACTTACAGAGCAGAACCCTTGAAGGTACATTTCATACATGAAGAACAACAGAAACCCGTTTTCATTAAGCAGCACATACAAGAGAAGCCTGCATCTACAGTTAGATTAGTTCTAGTGCAAGATTTAGATGTATAAAACTACTTTCTTCTAGTAATCAAAACGAGGCCTTTTGAGAACTCAGAGAGTCGTCAGCCCATAATTCTATAACGGTGACTGCTGTTTTATCACAGGTGCTGTCCTTATTTGCCAAGCAAAGGTACTTTATTAGTGAGCATGTGCTTCTCTAAAATCAGGAAAAATCTTGCAAATGATGCTTTAGGAAAGCAATGAGATAGTATGGGGGAACTAGTTAGAATGCCACAGGACCAAACCCAAATTTTCCCTCTGACACCTGTCACACATCARGAGAAACTCTCTCTGCCAAAAACACCAGGCAAGCCCGTCCTAGCCTACTAAAATAATCAAATGCAAAATATTCTGATACTGGTCTAGAGTCATCATCTCTTCAGGGCAAGAACTCATTTGCTGTGTGACATCCAGTCCTCATTTTCCTTATGTGAAAGCACTGATAAATTTGTAATAAAATTTGTAAAAAGCTGAGATACAACAACTGGGAGTGATTTTCTATAATAAGGACTGGATTGATCTCCTTCTTTTTTAATGGGTAGCACTCAGGCAGGGGTAGGATTTTCATAGGTAGAAAAGTAGGTCTAATGCTGAGTACTTCTAGAGACCTCACTGATGTCTCTGCTTGTTGAAAGTCCCTCCTTTTGTTCATCAAAAGGGAGCAAAAAACCATCAAGTTCGAATTGATGGCATTGGTTCACCGTGACCAATGAAACTCAGTGGTGTCATCTGACTCCACAGTAATGTTTTTCGATTGTGCAGCTACCAGATTTTATTACAGAGCCCTCTTCACTAAAGCTGCTTCAGTTCTAGTACCTCATGAGGACAGCCAGCTGGGGACTCCAGCACTATTGTAARGCAACTTGAATAGTGAGAGATTTGCCCAATAATTATGACAAAATCATTCTCAGACTTCTTGGCATCAGAATTTGTAACAGTGGCCTACGACATTATGATTTTATGTGCCATATATTATCCTCCAAAAGGAGCGGAGTGATGTCTAGCTTCTGAAAAATAAACTCTAGTTTAGGGCACCAGCACACTTTAGCACACAAAATCACTTTCAACCTTTTGAAAAAGGAAAAATAAGGCAGCACTACAAAGGGAATCTATCTAACAGTCTGCCCCCAGGCTTGTGGACAGTTCTGCTCATTGATTTGCAACCAATGGTTTGGAAACTCTGGTTACCGAATGTTTACTGAGAAAAATTCTGATTATATTTTAGGCAAGCTTTTTTATCTGCTACCTTTTAATRTGTTAATTTACTCTACTGAAAAGCCAAAGGGCCAAATTCATCCCTCTGATAAGGCTTCTATTGTAGGAGCATCACTGGATGTGCACCGAAGGCATTATTCATCTGTGGAGAGATCACTGAGCAATATTGTCAAAATAAACACTTTCGAGTTGCACATCCTTGAAGAAAAGATAAAGGGACTGTGAAGAGAATGAGAAGGAACAGAACATCAGAGATGAAGAAAATTAGATAAAGGGCCAGGAAGAAACTGTTTGATGTAAACAGAGTGACAAGTTAGATTAAGAACTCTCATTAAAGCATGCAGTATTTGCCTATAAGCAGTTCAGGCAAGGAATTTGTTTACAACTCTCTGCCAAAATCAACAGCAGATGCAAAAAATCATCAATATTGGGATTTTAAATAATATTAAATCTACTGTATCCAAACACTCGCTAGAACTATGCGAAGGAAAGGCACGGCTTGGTGCCATTATATTCTTTGTCACACTAAGTAAACAAGATTATGCCCTGTTGCACATTGAGATGCAGGCCCCGCAGAGASTACTACTAATATGAGTGTGCCACTAACTACTCCTCAGTTACTTTAGTATGCATATATCTCTGAAAATATATACTGGTGCCAAGATTTTATTGCTGGTGTGGAGGAAAATCGAACTTTGTGAGGACTGTGTAATCTCAGTATGACTGGTATGTTAAGACAGAACCTGCTGCGACTTTACCAAGTTAGGAAAACAAAACTTGGAGATGTGCTGGAAAACTTGTGGTATCACCTTGCATTGATATGCAGTAGTGCCCTTCACCAGAAAGTGTCCACCAGAAATTATATCGATGCTAAATTAAAAGAAACTGCTTTCAGAGCAGATGGCAATGGTCAAATGAATCAAAAGGACCCAGTACCTTGCTCAACAACAGGGAGGAATTCGGGTTTTGGCCAAGGCCACTAGGCACAAATCCTATTGTAAGTGAACCACATTTAATGAGAGTGCCTCATTCCTCTTAGTCCCAGGTTAACATCCCCCTCTAGTGACCRCAATTTATGGTGGGGAATTTTTTTCCTCGGTAGCTCGTTGGCTGATGTCCTTGTACGATTCTGTTAAGATGATGGGAATTTGAGTCACCACTTTCCTCCTGGCATGCTTACAGGTTAAAAAAATACCTGGCCTGGGAAGAACACGCAGTGAGAGTGAAGTTACACAATGTGCTGGCAGCAAAACTGTCCCAAGAAGCTGAACTCTGCCTTTCCCCAGCCCCTCATTCTCACCCTTGTGCAGGAGTTCACTGCACACGAGCTTCCTTTTCGTGCCAATTCCCTGTGGGGCCGTGATGCGAGTCAGACCATTGTTATGATCCGCATCACAAATAACCCCTCCTAAGCCAACACCACCGCTACTAAAGCCAACAGATCGTATATTTGCACCATAAGGCACTTAGTTCCTTTGACACAGTGTTGTGCGCAGGGAGAGGCAGAAAGCTATGTCAGGGGCCATTTCCTCAGGCTTTGAAGAAAACGTATGGCTGGTGAGCCATAGAGTTAAAGCCATGCAGATTCAACCGTTCCCATGCTGCGGAGTTCTTGAAATCCACATCACACCTAAATACCAGCACTGGCAATTCCTGTCTGGTTTTGCAGTAGTCTAAACAAAAAATTCTGGTTATCCTTGGAGCTAGTTTTTAAAGACTGACATGAGGTAACCAAAGGCCCGAGGGCCCTCTCTTAAAATTCAAAAAGTGAAATTCAAAAAGTTAAAATTCAAAGTGAAATCGCAGATGGGGATGTGAAGTGGTGGGAAACCACCAACTACAGGGAAAAACAAAGCACCCATGTGCAAAACCTAAGTATCACACTGCAGCTCATGACGCATCATTTTGATCGTTCACTGAGGGAACTGACTGCTCATTTCTCTCAAACAAAAGGTGTCTTTCCACTTTATACCACTGCGGGGAAAGGCTTCTTGCAAAAAGATGTGACAGAGCCTTCTGTTATTTAAAGATGACATTTGACAGGCTGAGTCCATCAACAAAACACTGTTCAAAGCCAGCAGACTTTTTTCCATACATTTTAAAAAAGATTAGARAAAATGCTGGCAATTACTTATTTTCACCTCTTATCTGAAATTKCCTTGTCTGTATACTGGGAAGGAGACCTGAAGGCAAATGTGAAGAAGAGAGCGWATTTCTTTTGTTAGTTGAAATTATACAGTCCAAATGGCACAACCTCTCCTTATGGTGTGTCGCCTATAGTCAAAAAGGGACTGACAGCTATGAGACAAGCAGATTTGATCTCATTTTCTCATTACATAATGTTTGGTTGTGCAATGCAAGAGTCTATAAAGAGTGAAAAGGAGGATCTGAATACACGCAGTATAAAACACAGGTACTWCTTCACTTCACTCACATTTCAGTACCCTTTTGGTGAACCACATATAAATTCTATTACTTTGTGTGCTGTTTAGGATAACATTGTACAGAACAATGGTAGAAAGACTCGTTATTTTTAAAGGTGTTTTACAGTGTGCTTTCAGTTGCAGCTCTTGGCTTTTGAGATGTTCAGAACAGATGAGAAGAGAATTGTTTGTCCTTTGCTTGTGTTCTGAAATGGTATTTGTTTATATATTCCCGATAAATCAGAAAAAAAAGAAACAAAAAATCCACACTATTTTAAACTATTCTGTGTCCTGCCAGTGTCTCATCTGTATGCAGCRTACACTAGATTTGCCTAGAAGGATTTAGCTCAGTAGCTGGCACATTTACATTAGAGAACAACATACACAGTTTCAATTGATTTCAAGCGTTCTTACAATGGGAAATAAATATGAAAAGTGGTTGTTGCTGAAAGTTCAAAAAATRCAATCAACAAATTGTAAAATCGCAAAAGGCCAGACAAATTTAATAAAATATTTCCATTTACCTTCCTCAGCTTTACACAGCCTGTTCAAAATAATAAGATTCTCTGTAGAGAGCCTTTATCCAACTGTTTATATCACTTCATACAAAATATGTGTTTGAATTACCACAGCAATACAAGGATATAAATTCCCAACACGCGACATGCCAAATTCAACACAAGTTATGCTTTCTTGGCATCTAGACGTTTTCCTTTTCTGTACTCCAAATACATTTCCATTTGAAACAAATTAAAAAGCATGTAGATGTTAAAACATAATGACAGCTTAGAATTCAAGTGACTTGTGCAACATTATTTTGTGCTTTCTACTTCTCCATTTCCTCCTACTGCAATTAAAATTCATCACGCCTTTCTACATATACAATAGCAATGCATCAAGTTCAGTCCAGTATTGGTTTTCAACCCTCAGACTTGGCTTTATACTACACGAGATCTTTGCAAATTCAAAAAAGTGCATCTTTTTTGTGATCTTTCTTTTATGTTGGATGATGTGAAGCTCTGATTAGTCAATGTAGGAATGCAACCTTGAGGTATGATTGCAGCCTCAGAATAATTCTTAAATGTAAAAAGAAATTTTTTGAGCGTGTACGCCCCTTCTGGATTTAAAAAAGACACCGTTATAATGGTGCTACTAGAGCCACGGTACAGTACATCATGGCACATCTCCATAACATAATCAAGGACATGAGATAGAACTATTTACACAAACTTGATGCCACTTCCAGAAAAATATGACAGAAAAAAAAGGAAAATATTATTTCCTGAATGTCCTGAATTTTTAGAAGATTCCTTTTACTTTCTCTTCAGCAATAGAGTGGTCCTCCACAACTGCATTTTCCCCGACCTGTTTAGTACGGACCATATGTGACACCAGCAGGAATTGGGAATTATATGGCAAACTGTTTCCTTTGAGAGGATGCTCACCCATGCCCCTTTACTCACAAGCCAGCTTGCTGTCAAAACTTGAAAGGGCAATAGCAAAGGCTTGTAGCGCGCACATTGGGTAGTTGTAGTCCATGGTGAACACATCCTCAGCCACGCGGCCAAACTGCATCACGATGTAGTCGGCTGCAAGAGAGGTCATAAAAAGTGGCAAAGCATTATTTTTGTTTGCAGCCCTTACTAAACAGGTATGTGTTCAACATCATCCTCTGGCCCAGCTCAACAAAATACAAACAAAACACGCTCGCTCATCAAACTTTGCAACACTTACTCATGCAAGTGGGTGTGCTGATATCAGAGGGAGAAGCAAGGATAGCTGGAGTGAGGGACAGTTGAGTGATAAAGGATTGCAAGACTTGTTACTGTCTTAAAAAAAAAATTACACAGATAAAAAGTGATTGTTTTTCAAAGACAGAGAGAAAATTGCTTCTGTATAAAATGCTCAAGCCTTTTATATAGACCTAGTGCTAAGTTTCACATGTACCAAGAACCGATGAATCCTACTCCTACCTGACTTCAGGCAAGTGGACAAGCAAGGACAATGGAGGAAGAGAAGGCATGATTGTGACCTAGACCTAATCATGTCTCTCTGTTATATCATATTCAGAAATTCTTCCTCAACTTTTTTTCCCTTTTGTACTCTGTCAGTGAGAGGAAATCTCAGCCTCATTCACAGTTTTAAGGTTTCATTGTAGAAGCAGGTGTAATCGTTTCACCTTATAACATGCAGCAAATGCAGACACCAATGTTTCAAACTCAGTGTTGCTCTCAGGGACTGGCACAGTTTCCAATATTTCCCTGCAGTCTAAGCACGGCACTGGCATAGCCCAGTGCGCTCCAGCACCTAGTGACTACGCCTGCCTAAAGTGAGCGTAAAGTGGGGCAGTATCACTCCACTCGAGCACTTGCCTTCATCCCTGCTCCAACAACTGTACCCAAGCCTGAGAAAAAAGGGGGCTGTACATTGCTGGCAGAAAGCAGCACATTGGTAAGGCCCCACTGATGGTGTGAAAGGCAGTTTTCGGGTGTTCCGTAGGGCTAATGCTACAAAGAGTATGTGCAAAGTGGATGTGCAGTGGGACCGGTCTGACTGCCACCATCTCCAGCTGGGCAGTGTATGGGGTCCAGAGTGAACAAAAAAACCAAGGAAGGATTGTGTGATACAAGTGCTTGAGCGGAGTGATACTGCCCCACGGTCCTGCTGACTGGAAGTACCGCAGCTCTGAGAGCAGAAGTGACTCTAAACTGGTGCTGATTTCATAAGCCAGGCAGCCAAGGGAGAAAACTAAGACAGCACACAGCAGAATCCCCTGTCTCAGGCATGAGCATCTGGACACCCAGCTTGCGTCAGCGTCCCGGCCACAAGGCAGAGCAKCACTCAGTTGGACCCATACAACTAAACTCACTCAGGTAACAACAGTAAGGGCAGAATCACTGTCAGGCTGTGTATGCAGTACTGTTTCCACACATTACAGACAGAGAGCTATACTTACGATCATTATCATGAATAATTTGGAAGTTTTTCACTGAGGCCTGTGTGACTCGACCATGGAAATTTAAAACATAGGACTGGGTGTCGTCATTCCAGACTGGTGTTTTGTTATGTAGCTCAATGACACTCTCCGTATTTTTGTTCTGCCATCTTGCAAGAAGCGTCTCATGTTCCTGCAGACACCACAGATACACACTTCAGTTTCACACTCTCACAAGACAAAAAATAAATTCACACAAAAAAACCCATTCATAAATCTTAGCCCAAAGACTAAACTGTCAACCTCAACCCTCAAAACAGTATCATCGGATGAAACAGAACTGAGATCTTAACTTCGAGTCCTTTCCACAGCTTGGAAAAGGTTAGTTGTACCTTTTGTTATCAAAATACATTATTATTTGTAGTGCTTTTGTGAGTCACAGAACTAGTCACACATCCCATTGTTCTGTAATTGTTCAAATACTGTTTTTTTTAACCTCTAAACCTTCAGAAATGCAAAAAACAAACTCTAACTGAAAAAGAATTCAAGTAATTTTTATCATTGACTGACGGTATGACTTACATTTCGTGGTCTGATGGAAACTCTTTCGTGGTCCATATTCATTCCTGGTATAATCACACTCATTTTACGAGGTCCTTTAAATCCCAAGACATTTGTTTCCTAAAAATGTTTAGAAGAGAGTTCATTATGTTCTGTATTCTTAAAGTTAATTTCTTCAACAGAGAGACACAGTGGCAGCCCAGGGAACTTACTTGCTAGTCAACTCAAAAAACATATTGAAACTACCTTCACTGGCACTGCCAAACATTCTAGCTTTGTCTTAGAAGCTCCGACAACAGGAAAAATGGAAATAGAGAGGTTTCCAAAAACACTCCTAGCATTGGCTGCCAGCAACCTTAATACAATTTAAAAAAAAAATCCCTTTGTTAAAAAAAAGGATATGAACTAACCAGATTGCTTGGCTACTGCTAGATCCCAAAATAAAGTAGTTGTAATTTAAAAATCATATAATGCAGTCACACATTTTGATGAGAGACAAAATTAAATATATGGGACCAACTCCATTTATTCCAGAGCCAGCACAAAAGCAAACAAGAAGAAGCTGCCAGTAAGAGCATCTGTTAGCAGTGCTGTGGTTTTCAAAGTCTTCAGATATGTTATGCTTAGAGATGAGCATGGTAAAAAACAAACACATTAGCATGAATGCAAATTTTCAAGCTATGAAGGCAGGGGAAGTAAAGAAATAACATGGGCAGCAAAAACAAATCCGTTGAAAATACAAGTTCTTCCATTAAACATGATTTGATGCCTTTCTGACCAGCTTTTCACAAAAGCGTTCCAGTATTGCACTATCCTCTCAAAACACAACCACTAAAATCTAAATAGGCCTAGTCTTATTCTTATCTGAGGCTTTCTTTTTTWCCACAGAAGAAACTGGGGCCAAATATTTCAGTAAGTTGTCGCCTACTTTTGAAAAAGAAAAAGTAAAGGGCGATATTTTTGAACCCACTCAGTAAAACCTAATGCCTATTTTAGCATTAACTCCAGTAAAGGAAACAGTGACACCTCCAAAAGTCCATCTCCTCATGTTTTCTGCTACTATATTTTTTTTTTTTTTTTGTCACATGCATTTTTTCCCCTCTACCTTTCCCAAGTGAAGGGCTGTGGACACACACTAAGGAATCTCGGGAAGGAAATTCCCATTGGCACTATTCCCAGCAACGTACCACAAGATGCCAACAACTGGATACCCCCCAGGCTCCAGCTGGTGTGGCTCTACCACTGGGACATTCAGAAGTGACATATTCAGATGCCTCTGCTTTTATAGATTTAATTAAAGTGTGCTGATTTTAAGGAACACTAAACTTTTTAAAACAAGTTTTATTTTTACAAGCAAAAATCCACACATCTCAACTCACTGGAAACACCTGAAAATACCCGCCTAAAATTTACTCRTGCAGAAGTTTTGTCATCCATCAGACCTTGAAATAACTTTGGTTGTTTCAGCAAACCATCTGGAGATTTTACACAACTCATTAAGGATTTTCATGGATGCAAGAAACATTCCACTGAGTTATTTTACTGAATACTCTTGAAGCAATCCAAGTATATTTATATCTTCATAACTATATCCATTAATGGGAAGATTCTACCTCTTTTCTGAATCACTTATACCATGGCCTTTGGCAGAGTAAACCAACATTATCAGTGCAGCTGGAAGTGTATACTTGGTTTTGCATCATGGCAGTCAAACTAAAATGACTGCCAGCAGATTTTATAAGCAGGAGAGACTCAGCACAGCAGAGGACAATTTCTGAGAAAAGATTCATGCGTATGCTTGTTTTCCACTAACTACTGACAATTTTGGTCTTCTCTGCAATGCCTTACAAGCTCTTCTTCTCGTCAAGCTGCAGTTCTGCTGCATAATTTAGATGCTGACTGGTTGAAGACATTGTTCAAAGTAAAATTAAATAATAGCGCTGAATCACTTCCCTCCCAACAAGCAGTATTACCACTCTGAAAAAACAGGACTATATTCTTTGGATTTACTCAGAAACACTAAAATCAATACTTCTGCCAAATGATAAGGGAACAGTTTCTAGTTGCACATTGCATCAGTCACCAATTATATCAAACTTTTTACTGGCAAATGCTACCCTTTTGCTAAAATCAAGGTATAGAATTGAAATTCTACAAACATGGAATATATGAGGAAAACAGTAGGGACAAAAGAGGAGCTTTAATTAAAAGCAGACCTTTCCAATCTACCTGCATCCAAATAAAATTAATTCCCCTTATCTCCTGTCTCATTCCCTGTTTCTCTTTTTTTTCCCCTCCTCCACTATTTTGTGTGTGTAAACTCAAGACTACCAATGGCATTATTAGGGGAAATTCTGATTTCACACCATTTTAATGCCACTGACAGTCTTGGTTTACACAGGAACTCAAAATAAGGGTTGTTAGCTGGCGGAGCCCTATTGATTCAACCAGCACGCCAATGACTTAAATCAGCTAAGGATTTAGCTGAAGCTAAAGTATTGCCCGGTATTGCCTAGAAGCCACACTGTCTGCCTTAGCCCGACCAGKAAGCTGTTCTGTGAGCACGTGTCACAATAAACTGGACTGAAAGAACACAGAGCCTCTCCCCAGGGTTGCTTTTAAAATCTTACACGCTTTCATAAACTTATGTAAGCATTTCACTATGGTGGCAATAGCTACCGTGATAAAAGCTGCGAGGTGTATATCCCAACAGCTCTCAGGAGATTCACGATTTAATTACACCCAATTTTCCATCAGCCACCTCCCTTTCTGGACTTGATTCACACAGCTGTGCTCTGTCCTTAATATATCCTGTAGAAACAATCATTCCATAGAAAGCCCAAACCACAGAACCCACTACATCGGAGCACAATGCAAGTGACTGAGGCCGGAGTAGAAACATGTAGTTTTATTGCTTTACTGAAACCTGAGTYGCACCACAGAACTGAATTGTGAGATACTACGGATATAAAGGAATCCAGCACAGAAAATCCTGGTACAAATGGTACAGTAACATCTCCCTGCTTCTCGATAAATTTTGCCAGGCGATTCTGAAATCAGCCATTAGGTGCTGCTGCAGGGTTATTAATATGCTAGCCTGCCATCAGCAGGGAGAGTAAAAATGGTTAACAGCACCTGATAAAACCCGGTCCTTGCACTAACTTTATTCCTGTTGCTTGAAACGTGCCCTAAGGTGAGCTCCACAATGAGAGTTCTCAACACGTTTATCCCACAGTTAACAATAGATGCATCACCAGCTTTTACCTGTATAAACTAGACCTGCTGAGACGATTCAGCAGGTCAGGCTCAGTAAGTTGGTGGAAGCGGGTACAGCTTGCTCTCCAGACGGGTACTTGACTGGATGAGCTGAGAGACAGTGAGAGGCATAGTGGTGCTTTCAAAGTATTGTTTATTACAGTTTTTGCTGCAGGAAAAATCTCAAGGAAGGAATTAAAAGGTGACCTYAGGACAAGGGTGTTTCGGGAGTGCTCTTTCCAGCATTCTTTATGTGGTTCTGCTGCAGCCAGGAACAATAATCTCACTTTAGCAAACCTGGCTAGTAATGAAATATCATTCCAATTTCCTTTTGTCCTCTGGCCATAGCACACCTGCAACCCTGCTGCCTTTCTCCATGAGTATCAAAGTATCAATGGAACGAGTCATTTTCTTATACAACTGTGCAAGTTTTAAACTGCTGATCTTAAACCAGACATATAAAAGCAGCTTATCTTAGCCACTTTCTCCAAACAGTGGTCATGGTTCTGTTCTTTCCAACACTCACACTTCCAATTTCCTTTGCTGACCGCAACTAAGTTTTTTATTTGGTAACGTTAATGATTCAAATGTCATTGCTGTTGACTTATACAAGCAATGCCTAAATTTTTTAATATATACCTTTTTTTAAATTGTTTTTTGTTTTCTCCTCATATTTCTAGTTTGCACCGGAAGACTAGTTGCTTGGCTCCAGTGAATGTCCTCCTATATAAACCATAAAACTACCTTTATTAAACATGTACGTTCTCCTACGTTCCTACTGAGACTTCAGTCAAACTGTAAACTGACATCAGATCCTGGACWCTCTTGTTAAATCCTGTTAGCTGAATTTTCTGAAATTCGCAGAGAGTTTCAAATCCAACAGGAATGGAGGGATGTGTGTGTGTGTGTCTGTCTGTCTGTCTGCAACCCTAGGACATGTGCCTGAATAATAGCACATGTGAACAAAAACACTATTTGCACCATATTCACAGAAAAACTGCATCCTAAGCAGCAGGAAAAGAACACATTAGCAGCTAATATTGCCRCTCCTCAGTGCTCTCAGCACTTTGGATGGAAAGGATGGCTCTCTGCTTTCCTTTTCACGTGCCGAAAGCTTCCAGACACATAGCTCCCCGCAACCTAAAGCTGACCTTTCCAGGAACGCATTCTGTGCATACGCAGGGATGGCTGCACCTCGATCTGACAGAGCTCCAGGTCTCTGAGTTCAGGCAGGAACTTAAATTCAGGCAGGAACTTTTCAGAAAAGTGGTTCTTGGGTATTTTTGTCAGTCAGAAAACTTTCTGTAGCAGTGTATGTACCAATTTTGACTTGAAGAGTTTCTTGGGCCCAGAGATTTCTGGACAGAAAGAATACTCTCTCCAAAACAGTTAGTCATCCAGTAATCATGAAACAACAGCAACTGTGCTTCAAGTCTTGATTATCTGCATTGCCCCTGACAAATGCTATTTACCRTCCTATAAGAGGATGGTTTCTCTCATTCAATTGAATTTTGCATTTTGATTGGGGTTTGTTTGKTTTTTTTCCCGGTAAAAAGGAGTTTTGGAGTTTTTACCGCAGTCTCTCAGTCACTGCTACAGACCCGGCTGTCCAGTTACCCGTGTTTTGGATCAGAGAGGCCTCCCCCAAAATGCCATTACAAATGATCATACTTTAGTGCAGTAATTCCATGTGCACAACTCTTCCCAGTTCAGGAGGCTCCCTCGGATGGTGCCTGCAGGCTGTGAAGCATCCTACCTCTGCCAGAGGTTATGTAAAAGCTCCAACACCTTCTGACCAAAAGTGAGAACTGGGCAGCCTGGTTCTGTGCTCATTTTTCACCTCTACTTTCCACTGAATTTCCTGGTTTCTCTAATGAAGATCAGCTGTTTGATTACATCAAAGTATGAATGCTTTTATGATTTACATAATCCTAAGTGAGAAGGAAATTCACTGTGCTATTTCAGAAACTGAACTGCCCTTTCTTGCGTATTTTGCCTGTGAGCAGTACTTACATAACAAATAGCAGCTAGCTCCTGACGCAGGATACTCGCCTCCAGGCTTGATGTTGTTTTCATTGGATTTACTCCATTGTCATAAACTGTAAACTTAGTTCCCATAAGATTTGATCTAGCAAAAAAAATGGAAAATCCAATCACCACTTGTCAGTAATGCTGCCCTAGACATCTATCTTTTACTGCATTGTAGCCTCAAAAGGAAAGACAAATAATATCAAGTACAAATAGTTGTCAATTCTAATCCCAACTAAATGGCAACTCCTGGATTAAAAGCCGTAACAAAAATGTAAAGGTATAGTACAGCAGAGTATACTAAAGGTCCCTTATCATTACACTGGAGATTCCTCATGACATCTTGCAAACTAGTACGTTCAAGAAATCAATAAGGAAACACTCGGGGTTATTTTGTTTGTTTACTTGGTTTTTAAAATATGCTTACTTACTACAAAACTATCTGCTTTCTTACCTGACTACTAACTCTATTAGAATACAGAGAGTGATTTTCATAAAGTTATAAGTAAGATCAGTCTTTCCTATTTAAATGGAAATCACACCAAGGTGCGCAAAATACAACTTAGAACATATTAAAACCACATTATCCTCATTCTGTGTTTGCACTGCAATAAGAAGCGCATGAAGTTCCGAGATCCACACAGGCAAATGGCACTTAGCAGTACAGTCCCTTTCCTCAGGCACAGACAATCTAAACATACATTGAGAGGCTCCATGCAAGTATCAATAACAGACTGATGTATGATGGGGTGACAGACAGAAAAGAAACACATGGTTCTGAAAGAATTCCACCACTTGTAAATAACTCTAATTAGGATCTTAAGAAATGGGCAAAACCAAAGAGATTTTCAGATTGTCTAACAGACAGAACCTCCATTCCAAGGTATCTATATCAATAGGGGCTAGACACAATCTACTCGTGCACTTCTGAAAATCCCATTAACATAAGTTGTGCTCATACACCCCTGAGAACCTGGCCTTTGAGCATTTAAGAGCTTCAGTCCTGCTGACTTTTAATGAAATGTGATCTCGTAAGTACTGGAGATGTTTTGAAAACATGCTTCGGATACTGGTAAACTTTAAGACCATTATCACGTGGTGTAGTCAAGCCTCTAATTAAGAAGTCATAGTGGCTTATAGGCTTCTTAATTTCAAATGGACTTTATATTATACAAAGAAAATTCTTAGATGTATCAGTGTTTACCTCAGTTTTCCAATAAAACTCTCTCCACCCCGAGACAGGTCAGTTGGGTCTATGGAGATGAGGTAATTAGAGGTTTTACTCTTCTTTCGTTTCCTTCCAGCTAACAGAAACACCTAAGCAGTGCAAAAAAACATATTCTAGAATGCCAAAGGGGTTAGCACACACCACTTTCCTCCTATATAAGGAAACCATAGGCAATTTTTCTGTCTTCCAGCATCATTAGTGAAGTAACAGAAGGTCTCCTGGGACTTAGGAAAATCAGATAAAAATCTGGAAAGGGAAAGTGACTTCTCAACCACTCAGTTCATTATTTATGGTTTAAATAATTAAATTCGATCTATTTTGTTAAATGTTTCATTCTAAGTCGCTCTGGCTCTTCCAGTTGAATTGAAAATAGATGCTTTTCAGGCCACAGAATGCAGAGAGCCCCAACTGCTGACTGTCACATAAAGGTGTCATGCATGGATTATTTAAGGCCAAAGATTAGACATATGAAGAAAGGCAGTAGAACAAAGTGATACAATTGTTTTGCTTTTGGAAGACTGTAGGGCAGATCTCAGTGAAAGTGAAAAAATATTTAAAATATAAGATTATATTTTCTTTGTAAGACTTCTTCAAACTTTTAATAATTTTTTTATATTCAGATGCAACTGGTATGCCATTCAAGTTATTTTATGACCTTTTTACCATGCTCCCTTTCCAAGTGGAGATAATAAGTAGGGTACATCCCTCGGTCCATTCCTTTCTTGTCTCTTGTGATTCTGCATTTGACAGTGACACCCTGTGGAGCAGGTCTTACGGCAAATTCCTCCAGGTCATCGACATCTATGAGAGGCTCATTTGTGGAAGGACTGGGGGCTGAGGCTGCTTCCTAAAATAGTAAGCAAAACTCAGGTTTCCTCAACTTTGATTTACAAGGCTGWATGTACAAAGGAATGACATTTGATAGAAACTGCTCTTTAAAAAAATAAAAACAATGGGCATATTGTCTTCCCCGTTCTGATTTCTCAGCAGCCTTGAAGGCAGCTTATCAAGCTAAGGATCTCTCCCCATCCAATCGGTCAAGCTCTTGGCTACCAAAGGCCCAGGGAGCAGTTCTCTGCGCCACTGATGCTCAGGGTACAGACACATCTGGCAAAGTAGAATGGGGTGGCTGCACAGGCAGAGTGCTGTAATGTTACAAAGCAAACCCTGGCTCACACCTTCCCATCTCATCACACTTCTTTTTTCAGAAAGGCCATACCCAAGGACAGTGATGGCCTTTGATGAAAGGAAGAAATGGGATAGGGAGAGACAGATTAAGCTAGATAGAGATATAACAGAGATGAGAAGTCAGTGCAGTGTATAAACGAGTGGGGCACCATC
Organism: Oceanodroma leucorhoa; assembly: GCA_030449065.1. NCBI lineage: Eukaryota > Metazoa > Chordata > Aves > Procellariiformes > Oceanodroma > Oceanodroma leucorhoa. The sequence goes on along the minus strand of JASVER010000044.1, from coordinate 5,297,664 downwards.
AACTGGTTTAGCAAGAGCTTGTGATTTAGAATATTTGAACAAGCCAAAGTCTTATTTTACGTTTGGATGGTAGCAGCAGGAACAGGGTGGGAAAATGCTCAGAAAAAGGCAATAGAAACAAAAGATCCTCTGAGCACCTGCAAAAGGTAGAAAGGTAAATATTTACTGTTTATCTTTCTCTTCATTCAAGTTCAGACAATATTTGCTATTGCTTCCTCCAAGTCATTATTTTCATTGCTTGCTCCTGTGAACCCTGAGAGCTATCACAGTAAATCACCTTGGAGATACTCTAGTGCGTATTAAAAACAAAACAAGAAAGCCAGGCCTATCCTGACTGCACTCTGAGATCACGCAGTGAGCCTGCACGCTCCTTCTGCGGCACCCAGCCCTTACCTTATTGGACTTCTTGCTCGTGGCAGAACCAGGCCGGGTGTTACTGTTTAACTGTGAAGAACTGGAGCTGTCTTCATCTTCCTCATCTTCTTCCTCATCAAAATTCATGCTGCTTGAAATGCCTGACGAGAAAGCAGCGCACTTATATGAAATACTAATACAGTAAAGCTGTCTATACTTGCTGTAAAACATCACTTATTATACTGTTGCACCCTTGGGCTCACAGGTGAGAGAGGGTGTGTGTGAGGGGGGTTCACTCTGCGAGGCCGTGTACAAGTATGTGGGTGAGACAGCACCTGCCCTGAGAAGCCAAAACATTTCAGCAAGTGAGAAAGGAAATATCATGGTTTCCATTCCACGGAGAGGATAGAGTTACCCAGTAATACAGGAGCAATATCCAGTTAGGAATTAAATTCAGATCKTCTTCATTCAATCAAGTATTTCAAACACAACACAAATCTTAAACCTGAAATTGGAGCTGAGTGGACAACCTATCACAGCCATTTGGAAACCTTAAGAATTAAAATAAAGCCCTTCTACAGCACACTTTTAACTGTTCCTACATGATCTGATGAAGAGCAGATCTTAGACTGAGAAGAAACATTCACATCAAGAAAATGTTCTCATGCATATTTATTTCATGTAAAAAACAGTATCAGCCCAGGCCAAAGGAACTCCTTACAACACTTAAAAATTTGACTTYACAAGACTTCAAAACCTTCAAAACATTTCAAAGGGAAACACAACTTTGAACATCAAATAGGACTTAGCAGCAGAAAGCATCATTTGCCAGGCCTAGTTTTTCAAGGAGTATCATGCAGATGAAGCCACATTGTATTCAGGTTCAAACTCTAGGTTCCACATATTAGAGGCTAACTACACAATATTTTCTCCTAACAAAAAAAAAAAAAAAAAAAAAAAAGGAAGAAGAAAACACTTGGTCCAGAATTTCCACTATTGGTAAGTCCAATGCAGAAGGATAAATGAAATGCAAAGATTTCCAGAGTCAAGCAGCATGGGCATAGTTAACTTCTTCCTTCTGTACTTACCAGGAACATGATCCAGGGCGACAAGACTGGATTGGGAGGTGGAAGAGGACCAGGATGTATTTGCATGGGGATCTGGGAAAGGAAAAAATCCATGGGCTTGATTCTGCAAACCCTTAACTGAGTGAACAAGCCTAACTTGCCAACAGGACTCCGCACAGGGCTAAAGGCTTACTGGATGGGGCCATAATGCTGCTGCCTGAATTCTCAATTACGGACATTTTCTGCACAATTAAATTCACCTTCTACCTGCTTATACCTGCTGTCACCTTCTTTTTTAGTACTTTGAATAAAGTCAAAAAGCCCTGGATCACAGAGCTGAAGCTTCAGAAAACATCATCCACGCTAAACGATTGTGCCACAAACCCTTCTGTGCACGATGTGCCCTGCATGGYAGCTTTTTGGCCTACTTCTGAATTCTAACACACAAAAAAATAAAACTGATCGACACAAGTGATATACACAGATTCTACACAATTATTCATTCAGTAACATTGAAAAAAGTACTCAGACTTATATTCAGWTGGCCTAAATTCTACCTAAATCCCTGTGCCCTGTGTGTCCTCATCATCTTTCTCAGGCTCTCTAAACTGTTCTTCCGGGACTTCCAGGGATACGCATGGAGACTTCCGTGTAGCTTAGTCTTTTGGAATATGAGCTTRGTCTGCAACAAGCAGAGACTGAACCAAAATAATGTACAGAAATATAGACATTAGAGAGAGTATCAGTAATGGTTTTCTTCAGTTCAAATTTTGGAACGGAATGAGAAAAAAAAAGACACCAAAAAAGGCATTTAAGTATGTTTTATGTTATTGCTGCTTCCGATAACTTCAATGCATATCCCTTTAAAATAGCTTTTGACACCAGATGCACACTGGWTAATGAAACAACACCAGAGTAGTAAGAGCAAGTGTATAAAACAGGAGCATATGCAATGCTTATATTCCATTCAGCTGCACCATGAATGGTCTCGTTATCCATTTCTTCAGTTCCCCCAGTCTGGACATACACCACACAGCACGACAGCAAAAAGTTTCAGTAGGATCTGGTTATGCAAGGGAGGCTTGAGTTCACAAGTCAACAGATAATTTCAAAGCCTGAAGAACTCACTCATTATTAATCACACACTCATTAATCACAAGCATTATTTCTTAATAATGACAACCACGTTCTAATCAACTATGCATGGGTAATAGAGACAGTCCATCTCCTCAGCTGGCAGCTGTGCAGTGAAGCCATACTTCATATGCACAGACGTAATCAGTTTATTTCTACATCTGTGCTCACTATTTCACCACCGGTATTTTGGTGGTGAACATTCCGTGCCAGCCTTAGAAAAGTCTGCACTCATGACCTGTGGGGAAGAATGCGTCAGAGAGCTCCTGTTTTGTTTCTGAACCCAGAAGTCAAATCTATTTCTTCCCTAAATCTCAAAACAGTTGTAACTTCAGGTGGCAAAGAAGAACTAATACCAAATTGCTCATTYGAAGTCTTTACAGAGACATATAGGAAACTGATAAAAGTGGAGACTAAATGTTAGTTATTCAGTGTTAAAACTTATGGAAGTCTGGCTCTATCCTAGTGACTCATTTCCCTGAAAGAAACTCTACATATTAAGACTTCTGAAATCAAAAGGACGAATATTTCCTGCATGAAGAAAATTATTCTAGTACGGCAATTTCCAACRGATGGAGAAATCAAATAAAACGTTTGGCATTTTCTTGCAAGTGGCATATTCTTTTCACGCTCAGGTAGCCTGTACCCTCTTGTCTCGTAACAGAACTTGACCCACTGGGGAAGCGGAGACACGTGCTGAGAGAGGCTTCTCTCCACAAAGTTAGTGTCAGAGAGCAGAATGAGCACAAATCAGGGCTACGCAAATCTGATGGGATTCAGCCTTTCCCATCAGGCCAGTTAGCATTTATCACTGTGTTCTTCCCCTTTTGCTCCTATTCCATGCAAGAGAAGGACTGATGGGAGACAGCAATTCTAAATGCTTTTCAGACCAACAGGGACATGCCAGTAAGGATATGCCACAAGCAGTGAAGTGGCARTGGGAATCCACATGACAAGCTCTAGCTCTACACTGAGTTTCCCATCAATACTGGGATACTCAAAACTTTCTAACAAACCTCCTGTGSTGGTATCAAGTGGCAAACCATACACGCATAGTAAAAATATTTTATGGAGATGCTGTTAGTTGCAGTCTTGTCTTAATACCTTTCTTTGTGTCTCACAGAGCATAGCTCTGTTGTTAATAAAAATGAGTAAGCCTCAGGATTCCCATTTTAAAAAAGTGCGGCCCCCAACCCCCCAACTTGAAGCATGCTAGTGGTCCACTCTTAGCAGTGTCTGTTYTGATCAGGAGTATACTCAGACCTGGTAAAAAAAGGTCCTATCATATATTTAAGGATATGAAGAAACAAAATAAAACTAAATCAAAACAAAAAAACCCCACCCACTGGTTSTATTAAAAAATAAACAAAAAATTGGGGAGAATAAAAATATATCTTAACCTGGAAAAAACATCAAAAATAGAAATGTCCCCCAGAGTAAAAATCTGAGTGCTCTGACCTAATTTGAGAAGTCTGTTGATAGTTTTTAAGTCAATCAGCTTTACTAAGTAGTATGCCTGATGATTAAATATTCTGAGCCATGGTCTAAGGCAACACAATCACCACACAGATCAGAACTTGTTAGTCATGCCAACATCCCTCCAACTCAAATGCCCAGGAAATACCACACTTGGAGAAAATCTGCCCATTTCAGTTGAAGTTGCTCACATCTGCAGAGTAACGTCCCAGAAAAAATGAATCTTAGTGAGAACTGCTCTGCAGACAAGAGGCGGGCATTTAGGTATGAATAGTCTATTCTAGATCAGTCAAGTTTGCACTTACATTTTGCTCTTTATACACAAAGAGTTTATTCTCAAAGCATCAGAGCACTCTTGGCTTGAGCCATCTTTGCTTCAAAAGCTGTACGCTGTAGAAGAACAACTCCAAAGCAAATGCCTTCACAAAAAGCTTTGTGAGGATTTTAGGATTTTTTTTTYCTTCCTACAGTTAATGTCTAATGAGAGATAACAACAGTGCAGGAAGGAAGAGACGGATGCATGAATGTATACATACACAATCTATCTCCCAAATCATGCATGCCTCTAGGAAAAAAAAAAAAAATTCCAGAACATTTGAGGACTATGCATGGGAAATGCTGCAGAATACACAGTGCTGTAATTTTCACCTCTGCAAGCATGAACACACGTTATGAAAACATGAACAATATTTAACTGACAACACAACTAAAATTAATATTCTAGTCTGAATGTTGCTATTCTGTACTGTTTTTTTAACCCTCAAGTAAGTAATTTCCAGAGTTGTACAATATAAAGATGTGAACAGATGGATATGAGCATTAGCATCTGCCTGGTACCTTAATAGCGGCACTGCACTGCAGATGGGAAAGCCACATCCCTGACAGCCTGGAGAGCTCTTGTTCCCTGGGACAAGAGAGAACAACTTTTTTTATTTTGAGATAATAGAATAGACCCTGACAGGCTCTGAGGAGAAGAAACACAGAGTAACAATCTCTGCTTAGGCTAGGGCTGAGTGTGAGAATAGGAAAAGGAGTCAACGTACATAAAGCAAGCAATGAGAACATGAAGGCAGCTTTGGCTACTTACCTTTTTTCTGCATTGCTGTTCTAAGATCTTGTTTGCTTTGCTGTTGTTGGCCACTAGCCATTTTCTCTGCATCATCTTCATCATGGCTAGACTGTCCAACAGTGAGAATCTGCACTTGACTCCCTATCTTCTGAACATCATCTTGAAAAGCAGCTGGGCCATCAATCCCTGTCAGACAACAGCAAAAGCCTTAGTTGTCTTTGTGTCAAGAAGTTACTGAAAAGAGAATTGCTCACTCACAAAAAGCATCTTTTCTAAGAATCAGAGATTGGAGGTTCACATCCAATATTTCTAGACTTAAACAAGACTAAACTAGCCTCGAAGGCAAACATCTTACTTCCCACATACTGCACTAGAGCATATCCAAGAGGTGATCAGGATTTCACTGTTGCCCTCCTCACCCCCAAAGCACACCCATCCATGCACCAGAAACACTGAAAACGAAACAGAAAAAAATTCACTGCAGAGGACCAACAAAGAAAACAGATGCAGCGTTCATAAGGACACACAAATGGTCCAGAAACAGATAAGCCTGAGTCCCAGATTATGCCATATCCCCTAATAAACAACACTGCTATTATGAAATGATACTTCAAAGTTTCAGAAACCTAGAAAATTCACAAGTAGATCTAGCRGTGTACACAACAGGAAGAGCAGCACGTTAACAAGCCTAAATATGCCTACTGAGTTAGTAAATTACTATACAGTTAAAACATCAGAGTGAAGCTATAAAGAAGACAATACATATTCCCTGCAACATCCATCCTCCGAGATGCTCAAATCCCGACCGGGCACGGTGCTGGGCAACCTGCTCTGAGCAGGGGCGTGGGACTAGACAGTCCCAGAGGCACCTTCCAGCCTCAGCCAGGCTGTGATTCTGTGGCTTCTGATGACAGCCAGAAAGAAACTACGTACCTCCTTACGGCTGTAAATCGCCTCTGAAGACAGAAAAATGAAAATATGGGGTGGGGTGTGTCCTTATCACAAGCTAACTTCATTTTTTTCTTCAGGACAGCAAGTTGAAACATCAGATTGCAAGTATATTTCAGCTCTTAGTAAAGACTCTGTGCTAGTATGTATTACTAAATTAGCTATATAAAAATGCTCATTTGCACCAATAAAAATGGTAATATTATCACGTACAGATACAGTAAATAACATAAGCCTGTATACTGTTGCTGTTCTGAAATTTTTGTTAGTAAGCAAGCAACATTGTGGAGAATTAGCAAGCATTACAAAGAGGTAGTTCACTAAAAGAATATGGTGCTTCTCACACCAAACAGAGCTGAATAAATCCTGTAAGAAGGAGCTGTAGGGGTTGGGATTTTTTCAGACTGTGATCTGTAGCAGAAGTCTCCAAGAATACCATTTCAGCCCGCTTTGCCAGCAGCTGTCAACTTGCATTAAAAGACAACTGGCTTATACATTTAGCATGCTTAACTGTACTTTGCCATACTAGCTGTCACTGCCAGTGTGATAGGAAGCATAAGTGGAAAAGAGAGTGGTCCACACCCTCAGGAACAGGAACAGCACTGGCTGTGCAACTACCTAACAAGATGCAGTCCGACACTGCAGAAGTATTAAATTCACAGCGATCAAGACCACAMGGAATTATTGACTCATCTGCATCACACAGACCCTTGTCTGGCAATTTCTGCACCAACCCTGTAAATTCTGATTTACTTACAGTAAAACTTACAATACCAACTAACAACAAATAAACAATCTGTCCATCCAACCTTGAAGGACTAAATAAAGTCCATGGAAACGTTTCTGTCATCTTGGTAAGATGACAATTTCAGACAGAAGCTCTGTGTGATGCAGAATGAACAGCATAAATTCCTATGTTGCTGGTATAGTATGGCAGTGAACAGAATAGCATTTTTCTTAAAAGTTATCTCAGGATAAGCTCTACAGCAACGGTGCTCTAGAACAGAAGGGTAGCTGCTCAGATCCACTGGGGTATTTTTAACAGCTTTAACCATATTAACCATTCTCATTAAAGTGGCTGCTTAAAGTTAGGTTCTTACCTTAATGCTCTGAATTTCAAAAGTGTTAAGCATCCACGAATTTAACAAGATGCTCATACCTCATGCATACCTGCCTAGCCCCTTATTAAGCTTTGGACGATACAAACCTAATTTTGAGAACCCATTTCAAAAAGAACAAAACACCTTAATTATTCTTTTTCAAAGCAGACATTGATCTGCAGCAAATGAAATGCCTTTGACGGCATTAGACACTGCACTGAGGCTGCTTTATTCTGATGCCTGCAGAACATCTGCGCTCCCGTCCCGTGCTGTCAGGAGCATCACGTATTATTAGGCATTAGGACAAAGGCTACACTGGCAGGTCACGCTTTTAGAGAAGAAAATCAATTTCAGTATTCTGAAGAGTGCATCACTGGTAGAGTGTGTTATTAAGCATAATGAATGGTTCCACTGGTGACGCCATTTAAAGGAATGGAAGATGTAGAGGAGAGAGAGGAAAAAAAAAAAGAACCTCTGCTGCATTAGAATACTGTAGATGGTTTGTGGCAAATGTAGCAGTAACTAATATTTGTGTGTGTGCGCACACCTTTGTAGCTATATATGCATGTGTAAAATGGTATTAAATGCAAGCATACATACACATTTCTTTTTTCTATATCATGAGCTACGTGTTTCTCTGTAAGCCATAGTTCAAAAGGCAGCTTTACTGAATTTAGCTAATGTCTGAAAACACTTCCAAGCTTGTGTAATCGTGATACTCAAGGTGGGTCTCTCTCCGTGTTCTCACTTCCTGTGCCTCGCTGACTCCTTTTCACCCACTTACTGGAAGGATGGTTCACTGTACAATAAAACAAACCATTCATGTCTACAGTTACAAGTTTCCCAGTTTAAGTACCGGGTCAAAAGAGGCAAAGTAGCTGAGCGGGCTGTGCCAAAAAGAAAGTCTTTATTGCTACGGTCAGCATTTTCTACAGCTTTTCCCAAAAATCAGGTATAAAAAAACTGATAGAGATGTCCCTGAACACCTGCTAACAAGAAAAGGAATTTTTGAGAGGCGACTGTGAAGGAAGGCAAGGAGGAAAGAGGAAGACTSAAACAACCCCAGAATACCAGGCCTTCTGGTAAACTTTGACATGGTCATGTCTCAGATGAAACCCAGAGGTACCAGAAATGAAAACAAGGAGATAATGAAAACAATGCAACAGAAAATTGGCATTCACTGGCACTYCCATCCTGTAAACTACTATTTATCAATGCCTGTATTCTGTTAATACCTAAAATCTTCTAGACAATATTTATAAATAGACAGTACCATGCTCTTAAAAGCTGGTAATCTAAACTACCACGTAGAATGTTTTTATAACCTGAATTTCTCTAAATGCTAAGAAATTCAAAATACATTAGGTGGACATGCACTTAACTTTGATCACAGGTATGGGATTTTTAGATAGGATTTTTTTTTTTGCTTTTGCTTTAAACACACAAAATGTTTACTATCTACACACAAAATCACACGATCAAGGTCTGGAATGAGGGGAGAGAGAAAAGGTATGGGAAAAATAAAGAAGAGAACTGCTACTGAAAGCCTTGGAAAAGGAATAAAGTGGCAAAATTTTGCTTAGTTTTTATGACATATGAGAAACAAATCTAAGCTTTCGTGCATTATATGATACCACATTATGCCTGTTTGAAACTTCAGCTTCTAAAGGATGGATCAACAACCCAAAATCCATTCAGTCTCACTGGATTTAGTAATGAGAATACATTTTGAGGATATGAAGTCGAGACCTTATTATTCCAAATCAGCAATTAAAGGAAATCTCTTTATGGGAGGGTCACCAGCCATACATTTCTCTATGCTACATCCCCAGCAACTTTCTGCTGAACAGTTTCCAACCATTTTGTTATGTCCTATAGATAGATGTAAAATGAATATAGATGAGCCATCTCAGTTCTACTAGATGTAGTTACAAATTTCTTTCYGACAAACTAAGCAAGTACATGGGATGGAGGCTATAGATCCTGAAGTATATCCCTCCTCCTTGGCCCTACAGATCTAGAGGTTGTTTTGGGGTGGGTTTTTTCCCCCACAATAGCACTAGTAGAGCATTACAAGTGCAGTTCTGGGTATCCATTTGAGCCTCATGCATTTTTATTTCAGCTTCACAATCTTCAAAATGATTTTGCAGAAAAGAAATACACTTCCTAACCCTATTTGCAAGTGGGAAACTAAGGGTATAGTTATGCTGAACACAAGGCTTAGATCAGTCTGTTGAATAGTCCTGTCTAAACCCAGAATCTGTAACAGAATAGGTCAGAGTGGAACTTCCTCTCAAAACTGGACAGAAATTAAGCATTTCTAGACACCCCATCAGAGAAATTCTCAAAGTCATCACAGTCTAATGACATATTTCAGCAGAATAAGAAAATTAAAGAGGATACACCAGAACCACAATTTTGATTATWTCATTGCTTAAGAGACAATCAAGAAAGAGTATTTAAAATTTTTAGGGGGCAGAGGGTTGGGGGGAGAAGATCAAATGAGAGGAAAAGACTACATACCACCAAGCTATGTATCACCAGGGAAGGGCCAGAGAGGCAGCTGATATATGTGGCCACCACTTACAGATGAGCACGAGACCCAACATGAAGAAAGATTTTGCTATCTGACTATCGTGCACGATGCACAATGGTAGTCTTGAAAAAATTAGTTACAGATTAAATACGTGACAAACTACCCAGCAGCAAACTACAGGCATAAGCATAGTGAGTCAGCTCTCCAAAACATTATTTAAGCATTTGACTATATACTACATGAATCCCCAGTAATTGGATCTTGCAGGAAAAGAATCTAATTGTATTTATACACATCATGTTCCTCTCTGCATGTATTTATACATGCAAACATTTTGCTGTGAAAAGATTTTCAGCAAATGTTATTTCCTCTTGGTTCTTTTACGTGAACTTGTAAGTACAGGAAAGAATGATTAACTGATTATTTACAGAGAGTCTTTACTGCACCTAGGACATCRTGAAAAGACAGATTTCTAAATTATTTGAAAATAACTGTTATATTAAATTATGAATTTCTTCATAGGACATTTGCAAACTAAGAAAGAAACTAAAAAGAAAAGTATCGTACATCAGAGAGAACTAATTGAGCTCAGTGACTGAATGGCAAACGAGATTACATATTAGGAAAGGAACATAGCATAGAAAACAAGTATTTCTGTCCCTACTTTACAAATGAGGAGCTGCAGGATACAAAAATTCTTGTCCTCTTTTAAGACACAAATTCAACATATGAAGTCAGGCATATTGCTTACAGACTGTTTTAAGAATGTGCTTAAGCCCTTTGCAGATCAGATCTGATGAGTTGACTGAGGTCAGGCAGGAGGTCTCTGGAAGAGAAAATCTCAAGCCACATTTTCTGACCTCAGTTACATACAACAAGGGTTCTACAACAGGTCTGTCCTTCCTCTACAAACATGCTGACAGCAAATGCAGGCACACTAGAAAATTTTCTCCCTTTTTTTTTTTAAAATGTGCCTTCAAAGGTGAGATACCAGGTTAGATAAGCCACTGGTCTGACACAGAAGTCATACCAACCTGGATAACGGTTGCGGCCGATATCAAGGCTGCGGCCAGCAGCAACGCTGCAGTTGCAGTTGCTCTTCAGGAACACTGCGGAGCAGCTCTTCCTCCAGCTTCGGGATGGCAGCACAACCCCCCAACGGCTGCCTGGCCGACTCCGAGGCCAAAGACAGGGAGTCTGTCCTCAGAGAAATCTGTTCTTATTAGACTGACGCTAGAACAAATAGAGCTTCCGTCCTTTAAAGAACTTGGCTTAAAGCAAACCCTACTTCTGCTTTTATTGTCTCAAGTGAGCTACATTTTAAATTAAAAAGACAAAACAACAGTTGATTGTATTTTTTTTAAATCTGCATTTCTCAAGAAGTGTGACCACTGAGTATAATAACTTTTACTTCCAGAACASTGGTACAAGCAAGTAGTATTGCACAAATCAATAAGTGAAAAAGGTCCTTTCTCAGAATGATTGCTTAGGAAGCTCTAATAAAATGGCTACAATGAAATACCACAAAATTACATCTTCTAGAAATTTAGAACTCCATTGCTTTAAAAAAAAMCACCAAAACACTCTCTCTTTCTCTCKCTCTCTCTCTGGTGAAACTCTCCTCTAAAGGAATTTACTGAAAAAGCAGAATGTTTAAAGGGGTGGAAAGCTTTTTTTTTTGGTCTATTTTTTAGGACTGAATAACCTTAAGTGTATTGTAGCTGTCAATATTTTGTAAGCCATTTCCCAGTATATGCCTGTTCTCACAGGGGCTGCACATCCACTGATATGGGTGGGTTCAAGCAACTGCAAAATCACAAAGGAATTTGTTTATCGGGAAAGGGGACAAATACAAATTTTTTTAGGAAAGGACCTCTGGAGGTGATTTAGTCCAAAATTCCATCTAAAGAAGGACTATTGCTAACGTCAGGTCAGGTCACTAAAAGCAAGTGCTTGAGCACCAAGCTCTACATTCACTTTGATGAAATCTAGAGAACTGTAGCAGGAACTGTACTTTCATAAATCTCTATCCTGAGGAGGCCAAAATGACTTCTTCACAATCAAGTTCATGTGTTGCCAAAGCACAGCCTGAAAGGGTTGTCAGATACAGAAATAACAGGACTTTTCTTGGTGGAAGCTCACTTATTGTTCCTCCTACCCTTTCTCTTTCATGCACAGGGAAGCCAAGATAAATCTACTCTACATGACCTTCCCTCCCCCCGTCAGAAAGGAAGTGTTATAGTGAGAAATGATGCTTCTTACCCAACAAATGGTGCTGCTTTCTCAGTCAGCCAGCGATAATGCAGTTGCTTGTTACATATAAAAATGGGACAGGATGCACAAATCAAAACAGACAGACAGGCGTGAAAGAGAGTAAAGAAACATGGAAGAAGCAAACCAAATCAAACCATGAAATAGCCACCCTGGCAGAAAAAGTGCTGTGTGTCAGAGCAGCTCATTTTCTTTCTGACTCTCATAAAGACCGCAGGGAATACCCAACATAMTACATACATTTAATGTACAACGTAAGAGAAAAAGTGCTGGGACGGTATTCTTTATTTGAACATTTTAAACACATCCAGATTCCTGATTTCAGTGACAAAAATTTTCATTTATATTGCCCATGGCAGTGAGTGAACCAATGCAGTTCAGAGCAGGGTTTTCCTAGAATGTACTTACATGTACTTACACTTACAAGTGCAACAGTGCTAGGAAAAAAACCAAAACCAACCAACAACAACTTTTCACAGAATGATTCCTGAATTTTCACATCAGATTTCACTTTGAATTGACTCTTGGCTTTGCATGGTTTTCTGAGTTTTTTTTAAAGGTTTCATTTTATCTTCCTGATTTGTTTTTGCCCCATTCATTGCACATAGCCAAAAAAGCACTTTATCTGGTATACTTATTAATTTGTTCACAAACCTATACTGGGGGAAAAAACCCAACCAAAAAAAAACCCCACACCACTATATACCTGTAATACTTTCAGGAATCTCAATTTTTAAAGAATCATCAAGGTATTTGGTATCTAAAGATGCTCTGGCTTTGACCAGAGCATCTTTTTTTTGACCTCTCCATCATTTATCACCGGTCCTGGTTAACGGGGGAGGTCCCGGACGACAGGAGGCTTGCCAATGTGACGCCCATCTACAAGAASGGCYGGWAGGAGGATCCGGGGAACTACAGGCCTGTCAGCCTGACCTCGGTGCCGGGGAAGATCATGGAGCGGTTCATCTTGAGGGCACTCACGAGGCAGGTGCGGGACAACCGGGGGATCGGACCCAGCCAGCACGGGTTCATGAA
>JASVER010000044.1:5235308-5283714 GCA_030449065.1 Oceanodroma leucorhoa | reverse complement strand
GGGAGGTTTAGATTGGATATTAGGAAAAATTTCTTCACTGAAAGGGTAGTCAGGCATTGGAACAGGCTGCCCAGGGAAGTGGTGGAGTCACCATCACTGGAGGTGTTCAAAAAACGTGTGGATGTGGCGCTTCGGGACATGGTTTAGTGGGCATGGGTACTGGGTTGATGGTTGGACACGATGATCTTAAAGGTCTTTTCCAACCTTAATGATTCTATGATTCTATGATTTGTAATATTATGCAGGGTGCATACTTTTCATAGGTTCCTGCTACGACTATTTTCACTTGTTAGCATTATTTTTCTGTTGAGCCATCTAGCAATACTGTACACCAGGTTCACTAATATCCTTAATCACCCCTTACTAGCATCACAAAACAAACCAGAATTTCCACTATCTCCACTGGAAAGACAACCATTTTACATATTCATTTGTTACATTTTGGGGTTTTTCCCAATACTGAAYATTATGTCAAACAATAAACTGGGAGACCAAAGCTTTCAGAAATATCCATTTAATGAGCTAAGCTACTACAAAATGTCATCAATTTACTGCATTTGCAGGCTCTCTCCCACAAAAATGATGTTTCTTTTTAAAAATAGGCACAGTGTATACTGGATACCGCCATTGAGAATGAAATACCAGTAATAATCACAAATTTAGAAAAAATTGCTAAATACCGTACTACCCATCACAGAATTACAAAATGCACTGACCCCTAATTTGAGAGGCACGATCAGCTCTACACGAGCAATTAGCCACATTCCTTTTCCTGCCTTATGTCAGCATAACCTCATTAAACATAATATTTCCCCCGCGTTTGTCTTTAGCACATTGTTCTGATCATAGTTTCATCATTCTTCGAGCCATTTAAAAAAGCATTACACATCTAAGACGAGAGTAAAATCATTACACTACAGCTTCAAGAGCTATTCATGTATAATTCAACGATTTTTGCTCTAAATTAGCTTATTATTCATAGGATCTGGTCTAAAGGTTGTTTTTTCTTAAAGCACAAAGATGTTGGCTATGCTTGGAAAGGTAATGCTCACTATAGCTAAATACTAACAAAAACCTTTAAAATGCTATTTTAGCAGGTAAAGTGCATTCACTCCTCAGCATTCATCCTGCTCGTTTACAGGACATACAAAGGTTACAGGGTAGTCAAGGGGGAGACAAAACCTGAAGCAATTGCAAAGCTAAAAGCAGAACCTAAAAATTCCAAGATTTGGTCTAATTACCAATGAACTGCCTCCAAAAAAATCTCTTGTGCCACAAAATGGTATAAAACCATTTAACCGTCATTCATTTTCATTAGTTAGATCTGAAGTTATTAGCAAATCTATTCAATATTATTATAAAATCTTTTCTTAAGACTCACACTTACTCTTAAAAGTAACTGAAAAAATCATACAAGTTCCACTACAGGGTTCTGCTACCACTTGCATTTTCTTCATTCCTAAGCAACACAAATTAGCTATGTCTGTAGTGGATTGATCAGTAAAATCCCTCTGGAATTTTAAAGTCGCATTCGGTTTTACATTTTCATCCAGTAACAAAATACTTTGAAGCTTCGATAAGGATGCAAGACTGGAAATCCAGTTATAATCCCCTGCAAACACTTCAAGTTTACAACATTATCAAAGGTAAACTAGATAGATACGGTTCCAAGGGTGAAATTATACATGAATGACCAGTTAAATACCAGTGTGTGGAAAAAGTAGATGAGCTGGATGAGATGGTGCTACGTGTACACTCTGAACATACTTTAACTGACAGGGATATTTGTTACTTGAGATTTCTTACCAATCATCAACATAAACTTTAGGAGAGGAGGTACTCAAAATTTTCTTTAGTATAATTGATAAATAACACCTTCACTCTAGGAACACACATGTAAGATGCAGTTGATGGGGAAGGCCAGGGAAGACCATGCATAGCATAGCAGGATGAGCAGTAAGAATTGCAGCAGAAGCAGAGGTTCCTATAGCTAACAATATTAGTTTCCAGCACATAGAGCAGTATCAGCATGCAAAAGTTCTCAGTCTACATAAAGTGACATTACTCTTACTGACMCAACTTGCTTTTATTAAAATATGCCAACATTCGCCTATTTGTGGAATTTTTCAGAAAATGAATAAAAATATTATTGGCATATGAGAAAAATACTAGGTGTTACCTGCTGTGAGATAATAAAAAACTGTGCAACTCCTTCACAGTAAGCACACACTGCTCATGGAGTAACTCGCCCACATCTAGCAGAGGAGTTCAGAGCGCGCTACCCAGCAAACGCAGCCCCGGCACCTACGTGACCAGTGTCTGCAGAACAGCCCTGGAAATCACACACTCCAATGATCACGGTTTCTTGCTGCGTGCCTCACYGGGCCTGCGGCTAGGATTTTGTTCATGGAATATTTTAGCCAAGAGCTCATCAGAAAACTGCCTAGAAAACATGTGAATGTATACACACGTTGGCGTTATACAGTGCAGATTTGTCAGATCAAACCTACTGTAACTGACCAGCACAGTATCTTAAGTTCTGAACATAGTACAGATATAGACACCCCATAAAGGCAAAACGGGCATTATATGAGATGAAACAGAGCCTCAAGGTTATGCAGTAACCATGATTTAAGTATTACCCTGCACAATGCTCAGTTACAGCCTAAGACAGGTTTTCTTAAATTTTTACTCTTCAGCAAGATGTACTTCAAAATAAAATTTGGCATCTGTATTATTATGCTGGAGTGGCATCACTTTTACATTAAATTGAAAAACATTACCTTTCTGTTCAATTTTTTTGCCAACAATTTTTACATTCAGTTAATTTTACCTTTGACTTTTACCTATTATTTTAAGCCTAGGTATTGACACACACCATCTTTTTTTCAAATATATGAATAAAGTTTTTACCTCAGGGCCAGACCCTAAAGCCTGTCTAACCGAGGGCTTCCTCTGCAGCCAGAGGGACTACAGACACAGAGACGCTGTAGATTCAGATCTCAAGAATTAAGCTGCAATATGTAAAGGATGTGTAAAGGATTTTCATAAGCTAGGCTCAAGTCCTGCAAAATCCCTATAGATAAGCCCCAATACTCTGACCTCAATAATTACCCTTATTAGTCATTGCTATCTTTAAATAGATTTGTCAAGGATATACACTATTTTCTTACTTAAGCAATAATGGAGAGACTGTTGGACATACACAGGACAGGAATACAGTACAGTCCAGGCAGGATAGTGTTACAGTGGCCTTATCCAAGAACTGCAAATTATTGGAAGGGTATTTGTTAATTTCATTAGTCATTCGCCATCAAATAAAAAGAAACTGTATGTGGTACAAAAGCCTCTCTCTTTTTGTGAGTGTGCATATATATATAAAATTTGAATACCTCTAAAGTAGCTCATATTACTTCTTCCATCTAGTCTATATAGCACAAATAGTAAATCTATAATGGCAATGTCATTTCTACCTACCCTTTTGTCATTGTCAATAGTGTACTTTTTTTGTCTACATAATCTTACCCAAAGTCATTGCAGAAAATTTTTCTAGAAACACCTCCCATATGTCGACCAGGTGGGACAGAGTAACACTAAAGTAACAATTTGAAGAACCCCTTTGAGGAGGTTATCTTGGTTTTGTTGAATTGATTTTCAAAATGCCCACTTAACCTCTAATTTGTATAGTTTAAACCTCAGTAAGAGTCTGGACAGAAATGACTGCAATTTAAGGCTGTTTCTCCAAATTACATTACATGCAGATAGTCTAAAAAAACACATTGCTGTAAGATGTTCTCATTTCTTTAACACTGCAGGAAAACACTAGCATCTTTCCATCAGCACTTTTTTCCTCCTCTGCAATTTGAACAAACACTTGCCTTTGGAAAAGACTCAGTTTACAAATTTTAGCCCTCCTTCACTCCCAGGTTGTACATGTCGAGACAAGACCAAGTCACTCACATTTTCCAATCTCATAAAAATTTCAAGAAATGACTTTCAGGCAATTTTCAGAAATTCAAAGAAATTAAAAAAAAAAAAAAAAAAAAGAAAAAGAAGTATTTTGCAGTCAATTCAACATCTGACATTCAGCCGCATGCAGCTAACCTTTGTGTTTCCCTTTTTTCTCCTTTCTGGTGCTGCCAGTCTGACAGCTTGCAGCTGCTGCCTTGGTTTTTTTAGTTGGTTTCGGAGCTTGTGCATCCACTACCACCTTTACATCTTCCTGTTCGGCCTCCTGCACTGCTTGAGAGATTCAGGGTACCCCACCAAAAAGAAAAACAAAGAGAGAGAAGAGAGAAACAAAGAGAGAGAGAGAGAGACAAGAGAGAATGAATTGAGAACTCTGTGAAGGCATGAAAGAGTAAGCAGACATAGCAGAGTTTGTTTGGTATTTAGACAATTCATGCAGAGAGGAGAGTCCAATAAACCAGAATTTGCAAAGCTACAGTAAAAACCTGAAAGTGTTAGGTTAGCTGGGATGTGTCTCCTAACTTTTTTCCTCCTTCCAATAATATATCAGCTCCTAACTTTCAGGCCCAAAGTGACACCAGAATATTAACGTCTTGCTGAGCTACTGTAGGAAGCAGTTTTCGTCACAGTAAAGCTCTGCCAGACTGATCATCAACAGTGGCAGCGTGAAGGCAGAAAAATTTTATTTAGACTTTGTAGTGCCTATGCTTAAAGCTACAACCTAACCTTGTAAACAAGGAATCATCAGAAGGTTACTTTCAAAACACATCTTGCACAATTKTATATCTCATAGTATGAGGAGTAGAATGGCCGTGCATTTTAAGGTGAAACTATACCCCAGCTGAAATTAGAAACTCCTCCTACTTTGTAACATACACAAATTAATTAATTCCTTAGAAGTCTCAACATAAGATGCATGGCATAAACTGTGAATGTCAGCATAATTCGTGCAATGCTACTTGTTTTCAAAGTAAAAAGAGGCCTTATTTTCTAAAAGCATGACACACTTTGAGGTCAATATTTGAATCTGTGAAAGCAACACACAGAGTAACTTTCTTCTGGCCAGGTCAAGCCTTGAAGTGAAAGCTTGAGTTTACAAAGGCAGAAAAGCAATTACCTTTATGAAACACACAAAGGAATGGTCAAACTTCACACCCCAAACAAAACAACCTGTAGGTGGGCACTAAGAGCTTTTGGTGCCAGCTGCTGGTCACTGTTAACTGCTGAGCCCCACTGGCTCCACGGGTGACCGTGGTTTATCTCAGAGGAGTCTCATCCCAGCACCTGGGGCCTCACGCCATCCTTTTCTTTTTCCCACAACTAAAGTGCTTTCCTTAAAAGTATAAAAGAAGTCCACTAAGGAACCTTGCCGGAAAGAACTGGTTGCCCATAAAACTACTTTAAAAATATCCTGACAAACTTCATAAACCCCCAAAAGACCAAATGATGCTTAATGACATGTGGCCTGCCAGTAATCTCTCTTTGAAGGGGGAAATTCTCCCTAGGCTTATGGTCTGTGAGGCAACTTTCCTGTTCACCAAATCCTTCATGAGCATGAATAGCAATAGAAACACCAAGGAGATTCTCAGAGAAGTAAGATGAAATGGATTTAGTCATGTCTGTGTAGACTGTAGCTTACAAACCCACAGCTACCCTCCCCAGTACAGCAATCTGTTATGGATAGCATTACATTCACAACACAATGAGCATCTGAGGCACTCAATAAACACATGCTCCTTTTCTCATTACGCAGAGGAAGAGTTCAAGTTTTACGGAGAATATACATTWAATTAGTAAAGGAGTGACTAAAAGCCCAAAGAAACAGCTTGTCACTGCCCAAGTCCTCATTCCTGTCTTTATCRTGCACTAATCACAAGATCGCAGTCCCTTTGCTGGGTGTAAAGGAGCACTGGAAATTAATAAGACGTAACCAAAGGAGTAAGTGCACAGGACGCCAGGGAAAATGGCACATAAAAGGCAGTACACTGGGTCCTATTTCCACAGGCATGGCAGCCTCGGACTAAGCAGGGAATCAGAGTCCCTGCTCCACAGTCTTTGGACTGTGTGTGATTTGCCAAGCCAGCAATCTGTCCTATATTTGTAGCTCAGTCTCTCTTCAAAAATTAGGGTGCGTTCTTTTCATTGTTTTAAAGATGATAATCCATGTTATAATTAAATTCAGTACTTTACAAATGACCTATACTAAATGACCAGACAGTTCTCTAAATCCTTTTAAATATGGCCATATTCATTCACTCAGATGAAGCATCATTTACGTGGCCCAAAGCAATGATTAATCAGCAAAGGATGAAACATTCTGACATTATTAATTGAAAAGTTAAAGACTTACCTTCACTATCTTGTCAGCCATCCTTTGATCTAACAAGTAAAAGCCTGAAGCTTTTTTAATTACTTTTGTCTCATAACTTTCAGCAAGAGATATCTGATTATAAGTACAGTGATGGAGCTCTAAAGGACAGAGAAGGAAATATTGCCATTGCTTTACTCTATAAGGCAGAGACCAAGATTTCAGTCCAGTAGCCATTTTGAGCATATACCATCACTACTGTCTATGGTAAACAGGACTTTCAGACATAAGTGATGGAGGCTGCAAAATAAGATTTATACCACAAATGTGCAGATACTGCAGCTGGGTTCATGAAAGGAATTGGCACAGAATTTCCTGTTTCTAAAGGATGCTTTTCTGAGMTTTAACATTACATTTAAAGCACTACCTCTAAAATAAATCCAAATCAAATCCCAAAATACCATCTCCACCACAAAACCCCACCATCTTATTCCTAGCTATTAACTATTCAGCAAATAGCAGACCTCGGCTAAGGCTCATCCGCTCACTAATGTTTTCTCTTGTGAYTGCAGGTATCAAAGAAATTACGTAGTTTTGCTACTGACTGTACAAATTCAGTTCAGGACTGAGTTCCAGGGGACTTGGCTGCATACTTGCAGTTAAGCACAGGGTAAGCAGGGGTCTTCCCCTGCCCCTAAGCACTAACCTCCCCACATACCTCAGGTGTAAGTGCCGCCCACTGAAGTGTGCTAGGAAGTGAAGCTGATGCAGCACAGCAGTTCCTGTCAACAGGGCCAGTCAAGACTTTGACCCTTGCAGAGGAGTGGGCAATGGGCTATCTTCTGAAGCCCACCGACCTACCTTGCTCAGTGGGTCCAACAGATTTAGATGTGGAGCAAAGTAGAAAMAAAAAAAGTGTTCTCTTTCCAGTGCTTTCTCCTGCCCTGGAGAGTTGTAAGAACCACCATTTCTGTACTCACTCTGCAGCTGGTCATTAGCATGTGGAGCTTTGAACTTACTGAACCAGCACTCCTTCTAGTCTGTCTTTGTGGAGATGAAGGGATAATTGATTAATTCATAGAGGCAATGGTTATCCTCAAACATTCATCAGGGGATCAAATGTCCTCCCCTCTGCCCTATACTACATCTTTGGATCACTAAGTAACAGTCTGACAAGAATTTCCCTTCTCAGCAGGACAGGACCCTTGAGGCAAACTCTAACCTGCTTTCTCTGCAGACTCTAGATAGCCCCATAAAACAATTTATGGTTCCCTGCAAGAAAGCCTGAATAAGGAAAATGAGATAAACTGGCCTCCCTAGATAATATTCACTGATATGACAATATGATTATGCCCTTAGTTGGATGTTAAAAAGTTAAAAACAATGATAGCAGTACCACAGGACAAATAAAAGGAGAACCTTAAATGCACCTATACATGGGATGGAGTTTCAAAGACTGTCACTCAMAAATGCATTAATTTCAATACAAAAAGAAATTTAGGCAACTTTAAAAATCTCTATTGATAGTTATCTTAACCAATAGATTACATTTGAAAATCTAGCCCAATACTCCATGTGCCTCACCCAAATTATTAAAATCTTCACTTAAAAAAAAAAMCCACAGATTTTCCTTTTCTATTAGAATTATTTGTTTGTTCTATAATTTTCATTTAGATGAGACAAAAATGGAGGAGCATGTCTTGTGGTAAGACAGAATTCCAAATAGCAAATAACTCTGGACTCTCAGATCTGGTGTTTCATTCTCATTTGGATTCATTGTTTTGAGATATCTCAAAACAGTTTTGAGATAAATGGCAAGCTTTCAAATAAAACAATGACATGATTTTAATTTTAGTGTTATTCATCCATGTTCATTAAATCAAGTATTGACTACTAACCCCAATACAGTATTATAAAAAATAATAGACAGAGACAGAAAAGAGCACAAATTGTGATATTAATTCAGAATCTGATCTGAAAAGAGGAACATCAAACAAATAATCTATTAACCTAGTACAAGGTGAGTGTAGAAGGACTTGCATCAAAGCAGAGGAGGGCAGTGTCCTGGCTTTGCCTTGCATCACSAATGGTCTAACTGCTAAAAGTGGGAAAAAGAAGCCTCTCCCATGAACCAGTTCTGTGTTAGACAACACTGCATGTTACAGGGATAAAGTTAYAACGCAGAATCAAACAAAAGGATGCAATTTGTAAGTAAGTGAATAATCTGTGATGCAGACAACACAGAATTGAAAAAAAAATATTGAAAGATAGTTATMCACACATATTTCAGTGAATGAAAATGAAAAGCATGTTTTTCCATCTGGCCTTAATGCTGAGACGTTCACACAGGAAATTAGTTTCAAAGTAGTGTGCAATGAAAATGCAGATTTTTTTTTTCCATTTGCATGACCATTTTTCTTTATATGAGTGCTTGCACACTCTTAAGATCTTAGAGGAAGAAACAAACAAACAAAAAATCTATGAATCATAACTTAGCAATCCCTATCACAAAAAAATGCCATGTGCTAAAAAAAAAGTGGCAAGAATGAAGTGAGTGAAAAGTCACAAAAATAAAAAGATTTTTTAAAATGGATACTTTAAAAATTTGTGCAGTCTGTCTGGAAAACACCTTAAGTAGAAAGAGGCTGAACCAGATGATGAGGTATGTGATGCAAATCATTAGCTCAACTGCATAAGGCAAATATTAATTCTATTTACCAATGTCCTCTCAACAGTAAAAGCGAAATCCAGAATAAGTATCATGCAAAGAAAGATAAACTACAGTTCAGTCAGGGTGTACCTTAACAAATTAATGCAAATTGGTTGTCCTTTTCTTACTGTTGCCTGAGAAGCTCTTGTGTTTCACTATAAGAATGGCTTGCTATTTTACTTTGTAAAGTTCTAGCCTTAGTGAATCTTGCTGCTCGTTCATTATTACTTTATTTGATCAACTTAGATTCTGAACTGGTCTAGCATTTCTACAATCATCTAAAAGACACTGGATTCTATCAGAAACATTCTGAAGATGGGCAAACCCAGTCTATTTTCCAATGCAATGAAATATTTTTATTAGTTTTATATGGATAATAAATTAGTTAAATAGAAGGGCATGAATTAGGGCAAGAACTCTGGTATGTTAGGTACTATTTAATCACATACAAAGATTTGATTTCTGCTTCAAAATGCTTATAATCAAAGGCATTACCTCTGCAACTAGTAACTTACAGCCAGACTCCAGAGTCCCAAAAAATTGTATTGCCCATAAATTCCCTATGGCTCCTTGCAGTTTACATATCTAACACTGGTGTGTTGATCAGGCTGATTTTACAAAGGTGAAAATACTTGTAAGTGAAACTGAATGTGAACAGGCTCAGAAAAAAGGAACAAGCGTGCATGAGAACCTGGTGCTGCTTAAGGACATTATCAAAAGCCCATTGCTATGAGATTTCCTCAGAAAGAATAAAGGAGGGAATTAAACAAAAGATTCTTCTTAACCCCCAGATATCTGCGKTCTGCCCCTGGGGAGCGGGAAAGAAAAGGGAGCATGTGAAATGGAGAGTTAATASCCATGAATTAGACTCATTGGGAAAGCAGACAACTAATAAGGAAAGTTAAAAATATCCATGAAAAACCTATGCCAGGAAGATTAAGGACAGTAAGAGATTACATAATTATTTTGTGTATCGGGGCCCCGAGGGCACGAGTAGGCTTTAATTGCCCTGACAAGCCTCCCTGGGGGCTTCTACCCACAGGCTGCCGGTGGGCCAGGGGCTCTATTTCAGCTCAGCCCCGGGCCCTGCTGCAGCTGTGGCTCCCGGGAGGGCCCTGGCACTACGCTGCAGGTAGCTCGTCTGCTCGATGGACCCCTCGTACGTACGCTGCAGCCTTGTCTCTGGCCCCAGCTCCTTTCCGCCCCGACTGGAGGGCCCTGGCCCCGGTTCATCCCTTGCCGTGTCTGGGACCGCTGAGGATCCCGTGAGCAGCGGCCGGCTCTGCCCGCCATGTTCGGAGCTGTGGGCTGGCTCCCCATCTGTGAGGGCATTGCCTGTGGCGGGGTCACCCTCACCTCCTGGCCCCTGCTGCTCCCCAACACCGAGATTGTCAAAGGACAGAAAATAATGGCTAGTTGTGAAGTGGTAAGCGAAAATAATTATACTTTAAGTGGAACTTTAAAGCAAAGAGAAGAGAGCTTTTCAAGCAATTGTGACCAATTGCCTCTGAAGTTCCTTCTCGAATCTTTCAGTACCAAGAACCACAAAAAGACCTCTAAACCACTTGCTACCCGCTGCTCTCTTGATCGTTGCTGCCGGGTTAGTTTGTTTATTTTGGAAATGTACTAGCACAGTAAGGACTGCTGATAAATCAAAAAGATGCTCTAAAGGATGAAGGTGAAGAGACTGCAGCTGAAAGGGAGATTTCAGAAGCTATGCTCATTGGAAGTTAAGTATTTTGCCCACATGATACTTGGAGTGCTGCCTGATCTCTCCGTATTAATAGTCTTGTGCACAGAACATTTGTTGCTACCTTCAAAAAATAAACTAATACCTTCTCATTTCAAGGTCAGTGGAAAACAAGGATGGTGAGACACTATTTTGATGAACACGCAAATATATGTTTTTTTAAATGAATGGTTAACTGATGTCATCTTATAAAGTTGACAGCTTGATAGTCATCAGAAAACTCTCTCATCATTCATGGTAAAGGAGCAGAATGACATGTCAAATTTAACAATCCAGAGATATGACTTGTCATCAGAAGTCTGTTCAACACACCACACAACCATTACATCTAGATGTGCTGCCAAATGTCAAAGAAGGAAAGTAAGAAAGTAATTTTGCCTTTTTACACATGGTTAATCTAAATCTCTAAATTGGAAGTTGCCATGAAAATTACTCTGAGAGTATCTAATTGAAAACATTTTTAATTTCAAGTCTTTAAAAAAAAAAGCCACAGCTGCAACAAAGTATGGTAATATTAATGAAAGCATATCTGGCACTCATTCAAATCACTGCCTTCCTCAGTGCTGTGAAAAGAAAAATCGCTCCCCAATGGAAATTCACCATTTTCACAGAAGTAAAATTACTCTTCTCTGTAAAAATGGGCTTTCATAATTTACATTAGATGTAATTAAATAATGTAATTAAATTGTTGCAGTAACTAGTGTATCTCTGCATGCTACTTGGCTCCAGGAACGCTCAGTATGTATTTGCAATCCAGATTGAAAAGAACTATACCCATAGCAGAATTTTGCCATGTCATATCAGGCTAAAATGTTTGTTCACGTTTTCAACAAACTTCACAAAATAAGTGCTATAGAGATACATTAAAACAAACCAGCAGATGTGACTGYGAGGCATCACAGAATGGCAAGCAAAATTTAATAAAAACTTTAAACAAACAGGTCGCAGTATGTCCTTATGAAGGACACTGAATCAAAAGTAAGCAAGAACACAAGAAAGAGAAGACAAAGCAATTTGTAAGTGATCTCTCCTTCACAGAAGGATTAAATTTATTCCAGTGAATAAATGACTGTTGTCTTTTATATGCAATGTTAACTTAATAGCAATGTTGTTATTGGTTCTTATTTGCTATTTATAATGATGAAATAGCGATGAAATTGTATTTGGTACTGCACGAGAGAGAGGCATTATTTTTAATAGTAACAACTGGAGCCAAACATCATGGAAGTTAATGGAAGGATACCTATTGCTTGAAATGGCAGGCAGATAATTTAGGGTATAACCTACAAGTGTGGTCCCAAAACTATATTAATACCTCCATTTCAGTAGGGGGAAAAAAAAAAAGAAAAAAAAGGGGAAAAAAAAAAGAAAAGGACACTGCATTCATCTTTTTACATGACGTAACTTTCTGTTACCTCCATATACTCAGCTTTGTCCCTGACTTTTCTAGAAATGCTGCCATGAAACTACTTCTACTACTGTGCCTATGTTCCTAGATGCACAGATTAT
Organism: Oceanodroma leucorhoa; assembly: GCA_030449065.1. Lineage (NCBI taxonomy): Eukaryota > Metazoa > Chordata > Aves > Procellariiformes > Oceanodroma > Oceanodroma leucorhoa. The sequence continues at coordinate 5,271,468 of JASVER010000044.1, read as the reverse complement.
AAAACCAGAGGTTCTGTTCCCATGAAATATATCTCTATAATCCTCTCCAAGGAACAAAAGCAATTTCCTGCATACTTGTTCCTACCTGATCTACAGATGCTGACAGGCAAGCACGGCATTACCACTGGCTAATACTCGAGCTCAAACTAACCACTCATGGACCAGAGTGCCGAGGATTCTTTTTATCTCGGGTTCCTGTTCAACCTAATTCATGTCAGTTCCCACAGATAACTCAAATACTTTTGTTATTAGTTAATTAGGCATTATGCCAACAACGAAAAGGTTTTTAAAAGGTATACTACATGCAAGTCATTTACAAGCTACAGGATCTGAAAACTTTTACCTGTAGGTGAAACATGGGCAGGAACTGTCTGGAGACTTGTGCATGGTGAATTCTGCAGAGCCACTTCCTCAGTGGAAGGGTGCCCATCTCCTTAAAAGTCTCATGGCACTCAGAGGAATTGCTAGTTAACACTTGGCAGGGAACAGAGATACTATTTCATCCTATCAACATGTCGCTGCTTTGAAGGTACCTAGGAAAAGGTATGGTGATCCTGGCAATACTCCTCCTTCTCTGTGGAGACAGGCTTTCAGCAAAGCCATTTCGTTATTTATTAACCTAACAAAAAAAGAAACTCAAAAGAGCCCTGTACCTGCTCAGTTTCATGCTGAATTAAACTGGTCCCAGCATCTTCAATCCTGAGCAACACAAGTGTAGGAAAGCCACATCTGTATTATCCCTTTTGTGAGCTGCCCCCTCTGAGCTCAGTCACAGCCCTTAATTAATATCCCTCCATCCTACTGCTGYTTAGATTTATTTGCACTTCCCTTCAGCTCCAAGCTAGATGAAGYAAAATACACGTGCAGCCAGAGGACTAGCAGCAATCACCCTGCAACCCCCTGCAGAGGTTCAAAAGCAGCCAAGGGCTCCTTTGTGGACAGTTCTATTTGTGGAAAAACTTACGATCAGCTTAACTAGCGAAATATGCTGTTCCACTATATCTACCTACAAATAGCTCACCMGGCTGATGTTCTATTCAAGAACAAAAGTGACTTTGACTTTTTACTCCACACTCTGATAATTATTCTGGAATGAAATGAGTTTTTATTCCAGAGTAGAGTTGCCCATCAGGGAACCATGGCAGCACAGATAACTGCATCAGAATGAGCTATGGCAGTGTATGAAAGAAAATTTCCCAGTGCAGAAAGCCTAACATCTCAGAATTGCTGAGATATTATCTCTGACCTACTTTGCTCAAAGTACCATAGAGATATCTCCACACAGGCATCCAATTATTTGTTGAAATCAACAAGTACTTTTGTGCTACACAGAATCAGTACAAGGGAAAAAAGAGAGCAGAGGAGGATGATAGGTGGAAAGAAGTGTTCTTTTTGTAGCATTTGCAGTACAGGAATTGATTTCACAAACATGCTCATCCAAGCAATGTCGTTCATTCAGTAGACCGTCACCTCCCATCAAAGAGTCATTCTTAACTTAAAATCAGCATGCCCATAACAGAAACAAATGAACGGAAAAGAGCAGAATAGTTCTTTAGAGAGAGCCCAGCTGTCTCATGCATCCGACACTCCCACATACAAATGTTTTCATTGAAGGGGAAAAAAGTGGCAACCCTGAAGCTGAATACCATAGTTAAAAATGGCCATCAAAACCTAACTACGTACCATGCAAACAGTGTAACCTAAGWCACTACTAAGCACATTCCCAGAGAGGACCACACCAAAAAAGGACACTTCTGGAGTTCTYGCAATATTTTCAAAAGCAATGTTCCTAACAAAGGATTTTATAAGGCAATAAAACACTTTACTAGGTAATTAAATTCTAAGTTGGCTTTTGTGAACTGCACAGTTTATTACAAGGACAGCTGTCCCCAGGGATTAACAAACTCTGGGTTAAATATGAGAAACGTTACTGGTTTTTTGCTTCTCTGAAACCTTGTGAAATCTTGAAGGGGTTTGAGAGACAAACTTAGAACAAACTGATTTAAGGAGAATAAATTAGTCAGTGTTCCAGTAAACGGTGTGGTAGAACATTGCAGGAAGGGTCACGTTTACCTTAAGAGCACAGTTAATCTCACTTAAGTCAGAAAGTCCACTCTGGTGCAAACTGTTGCAAAATCTAGTTCAGTTAGTGCAGATATGAAATTTGCTACCATTTATGGGACAATAATATCTGTTTCTCTGACTTGTGAAAATTAAAACCTTGTTCAACAATACAGGAGGTTTAGTATAYGACGGCACCTCTGTACCATAAGATACTATTTCTTAGAATAGTTCTGTACCTTTGATAAGCTATTGTGTGAAAAAGGAAAGAGAGAAAAATTCTGTTTTCTCTGATTAAAAAATAAAAAAAAACCCAAATTCAAATTCTATGCTAAATCAAATTCTTAGGTCAGACTGGAAAGAAATTTAGTTTCATCTTAAAAATTTTCTTCCYAGACCCAGAAAAAGTAAAGAGAGAGAAATATTATTATGTTTTTAATATTTCTTAGAAAAACATAATTAAAATAATACTAAGAGAAAAAATAAWTCTCCATCTGAAATCACTTATGGTAGCCTATCTGCTTGCAGAAGCAAGATAAAAAAGGTCCATTATTAATGAAGCCTTACATTTGCAGCTGTAACCACACCAAAAAATTCCACCAACTGCAAACTGGGGGTAGAGACTCTGAAACCTGCACTTCTCACAGCATGATTAGTTAGTCCAGTAAATACCTGCAACACCTTGTTGAAAGATGTGACCACCAACTGAAAATGAAATGATAGGGAGATGAAAAGTATAGCACGTGCAGTATACTTGATAGAGATCCGAACTGAATGATGAATTAAGTTTTTGTTTGTTTGTTTAACACTAGGATACTGGTTAGTYTGTGGTGGTTTTTTTTTTTTCCCCAGAGGTAGATTCACAAAGGCATCTTAGGTTTTGGGTTTTGGACATTAAACCTTAAGTACCCTTCCACCTAGTAGGATTCCCAACATGAAAACAGCCAACTGCATTCCCAGTACTGGTAGATTTCAGCTCATGTCCTCTACTCTCTTTTTTTCCTTGTACTAATTCTGTGTAGCGCATACCCATCAATACGCAGGGAAGGAAGCCTTTTGCTATTGAAGCTTATGAACCCCTTGTGAATCAAATTTGACTTAAYGATCTGCAAAACAAGAAAAATTGAAAATTCATGTTCTCTATAACTCTTGGAAGTTACTGAGAACCTGGAATGAGATCTACAAGAGACACAATATTGAACAAAGGTTACCCAAGCTTCCCTCTTGGAAATCCTGAGGAAAAGTATGCACCTCATTAGGGGGCCAACAAGCGTGGGCCATACGACCACAGAACTAAGTAACGACTGGTTTCCTTAGGATTTATTTCCGATGATTAAATTCTTTGAAGTCTAACAATACAGAAATGGCATTATAATTTTTCCTTGTGATACCTGAAGTGTCTCTGTCCCTTCCGGATTCTGTAATCTTTAATAAGAAAGTGTAGACCACATTSTACAAGCTTAACATGTTCTTCTATATCTACTCACCTATTTTAATGAACCTTGCAGAAACACAGTATCTTTGAAATTATTGTATTCAAACTTAGCTGAAATTAGTTAACAGGTTTCAAATTTATCATTAACACTGTCAGGCTTAAGCAAAATTGTGTACAGAGGAATACATAGAGTGGAACAGCATAAGCTTTACTTCAGTAGGAACCATGGCTGAAGACACTTAAATATTCATGGCAGAAAGGACAAGCCACTCACTCTTCGCCACAGCACTGAAATGGCAGCTAGTTACCTCGCTCCCTCCTGTTAGGCTAGCATTGGTAGTTCTGATGTTTTTATCCCCAAACACAAGTGAATGATATCAATTATTTACTAAAAAATCCAAACCAACCACCTTTGTTCGCATTAGCATAAATTTAACATGGAGAGCATCATACTATGACTTGCAGTAAATATACGTGCAATAGATCATATTCACATACCATGATATATGGTGCTGCTGTTGCTGTTAAGATATGATTCAACCAATGGTGCTTGTTCTTCCGAATGTTTCATTCTGCGTGTTCTCGTGCGACTGTCCACATTGGACTGAACCATTAAYGGCTCCTGGCGCTTTTTTTTCTGCTTCTGTTCTAGCAATGCTCGCTGAGGAAAATACAAAGAAAAGCATCTGTTACTGGACTCCAAACAGTAGCAATCTGTGATGAAAAACAATGGATATCTTTACATCTTCTCCAATATTCCAGTGGCAGCAGTTGGCAAGTGGGATATTGGGTTATAGAAAATCTTTCCATAAAAACACAACCAACTCACTGCTAAAACAACTTCTGCTGAAAACAGCAAATAATTAAAATAGATCTTTCTGAGCAGTCTACCAGCTGTCAGAGCTTGCTTGGAAATAACCCTTGGGAAAACAACAGTGTGAGAGTACTGGCTGTGAAGCAATGGGAGGGTAAGCAAGGGCATGAGGCAGAGATGTCAATTTAAGTTTCTGTAAATTAAAAGCAGGTAGCCTGCAAATTAGAATCAAGTGATAATGCTGGACATGAGCCTAATTTAACAACTACACAAGATGAACTTTAATTAAACACTTGAATTTCTCAACTAGACCTGCTGAAAACCAAAACCTTCAGCATCCRATGGCACCTTAGGCACTTCTCTCTTTGAGCCCGCTTCCACAACCTCAGAGAACTGAACTGTTAATTTTACTTATCCATTACCTTACCATTTCCCTGCTCCTGTACAGTGAATTTTTGCTTTTAGAAAGGAGAATGACTAAAACTGAAGAACAAGAATGGAGAGTGGACTCTTTCAGCTCCGTAAGTTGTGTGGAACACCTCAACATGACTTCAAAATTATCAGAATCTAGTACAGGACTATGGCATAAATAGAAAGTATCTGAATTTGAAAATGAGATGCTGGTAAACATGCAAGCTGATAAAACAATGGGAAAAGAAATGGATAGAAAAAGATAAACTTACAAGGTTTAACTATAAACATGACAAAGTTTCGTGAAAAGGGGACCACAGAAAAATCAAAGGAAACCTCAAACTCCATTAAAACTTGATGGCAAAATTCCTTGAGATTTCATGGGAGAGATTCTGAATCACTTTATTGTACAAGTCGCGTAGGAATACAGTAGCAAAACARGCAACATACCACATAGTGCCACTAGTTTACAGCCACAAGGGCTAAATTCATGAAAGGAAAAGGAAAATATGTAAAAACTTTGTAGCAAACCTTTGTTGGCTGGCATGTCTGCCAGAACCTCTTGTCCTTTCTGGTCCATCAAAGGGGTAACAAATACATTGTAAGTCAGCTTGAAAAGCCCAAGGCAGTGGAAATGAGAATCACTCAAATCACAGTCATAAGAAAAATTTTAATGGAAGTTAGACTTCTAAGAAAGCTGTAACCTCCACAGACCTCTCTYTTGCATTCCTTAATCAGAGGGTGCAATTTTCTATCAATTGCCAGATGTATGTGTCCGTGATTTCGTTACTCCAAGATGTAGACTTCAGAGAGCAAGTAGGTCCCCCTCCAAAATCTTACCTGCCTGTCAAGCTTCTGCTGACGCAGGCTGCTCCCCTCATCATCCAGAACACTGCAAAGACAAAGAATATGTAATTGGAACAAATTTATCACTCAAAACAACACCTAACAGCAATCACTGGAGCAAACTCTTGCAAGAGTTATCCATACAAAACTCCCACTATGTTCCATGGAAGTTTGCCTACCCTAACCTGCAAAAGTTGGCTCAAGAGAATTTAAATGCAGTCCACGAAAAACTGAAAAACTCTGGTTCGCATAAACTTCAATAAAAATATATATTCAGCCAGTTCACAAAGAAATGCAAAATGCACAGTCTATAGCTTGTTTTCTTCTCCACTGTCTTCTGATGCAAAATGTATACAGCAACGGGGTTTGATTGAAAATTTGCATATAAAGCATATAAAAAGTGAGGAATGTAAGAGAGCCGCTTAGCAACTCAGCAGTATTTAAAGTTACGTTAGGAAAATTAACTGTCTAATCTTTTCCACACTGAAAACCAGAATTTAATCCTGAATATCTGAAAAGCCACACTGATTGCCATGCACTTCAGCTTTTAGAGACTGGCAAGACAAACAGTACTGTGCACTGCCATATTTCTTTCTGCTAATTGTTGCTAGTTGGGAGATTAGCTCCTGCACATTCAATCGTTTTCATTAATTRAATGTTAAAAACTAATGGCATTGAAATCAGAAAACAATTTTTGTGAAGTATTTTATCAAACTACTGACTACACTTTATTTTTCTGGAGAATAAAGGTCTCTATTGTAAGAACATTATGGTCAAACATTGAACATAGATAATTAAATCTTTTAAACTGTAATATATCATCTACAAGGAAAACAGTTCTATAGAACAAAAAAAAATAGCCTCTTACAAGTAGAATTCATTTTCTCTTACAACACATTTTTATAAAAGCTTAGCCCCTTTTTTGTAATCACTCTTAACAATCAAAAAGAAAAAAAGAAAAAATCCAGGACAAATGAACCTGGATTCTGACTTACATACAACCAAATTGTATTGCAATGGAAATGTCATAAAAAATGTGACTTCCCATGTATTATTAATACATACTCTTTAGGAGACATTAACATTGTAGTAGAGTTAGATAGGACAGCTAATAAAGGCATGCAGAATGCCACCTTTCCAATGCCAGCACTATCAAAGACCTATAATTAGGCATTATTAGTAGCATCAACCTTTTGCAGTTTATGCTCAGGTTATACGTTACAAAAGCCTGATGTTCCACAGAACAAAACTATGCTGTACAAGTACCTTGGGTATGAAATTACACCGTCTCTTGTAGAGGTAATGCATTACGCATAGTCCTCAAAAAAATTAAAGAAAAAAACCCTCACACTCACAAGAACGTTCTGCTTTACACCAAGCATTCTTTGTTTGATGAATTTCAGAAACAAGTTATAAAAAGAAGACACACATTCCTCCATGGTATACAATATCAGGTTTTTTTTCAAGAGTGCTTTACTACAACTGCAATACATATTAGCTGCACTGCCAGAAAGTAAAACTACCCAAACGGATATCTTTGGYCAAACAATTGAGTAAAAGATGCCTAAGTATAAAGTTTCAGGCTTAATGGCCTGAACAAATCCTCCTCATTTAAGACAATGCTTGAAAAAAGCTAAAACCACGTAATGATGCTAATACAGACCATAAGAACTGCAGAGGCAGCAATGCATATACAGCTGTAATACCCAGAGAGGTCAAGAGCCAATATTGTTCCACTCCACCAGTCATTTGCAGAGCTAAGGAGAAAACTCTGATCTCTTCTCATCTTCTGCTTTATAAATCAGACTATGCTGACTCCCTCAGATATGTTAAATGAGCTATATATACACATCTCAGACATTCCCATAAACCACCAGTTCAGTAATTATCTTTATGTGAATATAATGGTTTTCAGTATTATGCTGGATTTGCTATAATTCTAAATTCTGTATCACAGAGAAGGTGTCTAAGTGCTCCGGATGACTCTAGCTTCCTCCTCTTTCCCAGCACACCGTATCCTGGCACGGAACAAGGGAGCAAGGAAATGTCCTCGGTCAGGTTCTAAACCTTACCTACGACTCCCTGGGAAGCCACAACAAGCTAAATTCAGGTTCAGGTAAACAAGCACAGCTCCCTCAGGTCTCTTTATGCCCAACCTTACCACGGTAAACATGACAGTTTAAGTAACACCATAGCAAACACCAGTCCGAGGAAGGGTATCATTTGCATTGATTCAGCAGTCCACGAATGCGAAGCAACTATCAGACACACCAAAGGACTGCTAAAAAAATGAACCTCCACCCAAAAACTGCAGATGTTGTAATGCTAAAACACCTCTCCATATTGCCCTTCTACTGCAAGACGTTGTTTTTAAAGCCTCTGAATATATGCAATCAAAGCTGACACCAAAAGCAGCATGCCTTGAAAACCAGCTGACAAGCTCATCTGGAACTTCCAGGTCCTTCATTCGCTCACTTCATATTTCATAAAGTTCTGGGTTGCTTTCCACAATCCTTTCGTAAATATGCACTAACTACAAGCCTTGCATTATTTAAGCCATAACATTCAACAACTAAAATTGAACTCCAGCTTTCTTCAGTGATACCGAGGTTCGGCACAATACAGAGTTTCAACAATTCTCGTCCCCTCCAGATGACTGGACTTGGACTAGAATGCCTTACTCCCACCAGACAGAGACACCACTCTCTTGAGTCTTCCACAGTGTAAAAAAGGCCTTAAAAGTAATCCCATTACCACCAACTCTGTCTATTTTAACAGTTACTCAATGCCAGTATCAGTGAAAAGCTGCAGTTCTGTCCTTTCTTGATGCCTAAATAATTGTTACGCAAGTCCAAATAAAAAGAGGATCCAATTTAGCCTATATGTTCTTCTGCTAGAACAGCAGAGCACTCTAGTTCAAGACTGTGTACTTTGTTAATATTTTCTACAGGACTAGTGGACCTTGGAGTTGCTGATTAGCGGTTAATATTTCACATTCCCTGATTTTCAGTGGGAGAATTCTCCTGAGACTGGGTGACTCCCAAGATTTGCCATTAAGGGACATCAGGTTTTTAATAAATAAATAAATAAATGGATGGATGAATAAATAAATACATAAATAAAAATTATAAGCTTTGTTTCCGTAGCAATTCCATCAGGCCCCCACTCTTGCTGCCTTTAAACACATCTGCAGCGGACTCTGAGATGCAAGTGTGTAATGACCACTGACCCTTTCTCACACTTCAGTGAAGCCTCACAGAAAGATTTAGCAGACGATCTTGCCGCAGTGACTGGCAGTCCATGCACTCTGACAGATGCTCCAGGGTCCGAGAGCTGAAATCCAGAGAACCCACCCTATTCTTTCTTTGGCAAACACCAAAGTCTAGGAGCAGAAGCACAGCCTTTGCCCTTCCTGAGCTTTGAAAAGAACARAAATCAATTGCTTTTTCCTCTGGAAGAGTCGTGCACATGGTGAGGACCCAGACTGTCCTGTCTGAAGTGGCCATGGTTTTGTTGCTCAGTGGTCCAAATAACTGGGATGGTCAGAGACTAAAGGCCCAGTACAGTGGAAAAGCTATGGCTGTAACACAGCAGGACCACTACGGGAAATAATCTCAAAGAGAGCAAGGCTGTTAGAACAATTCTGCCTGCATGTTTGATGTGATGCTAGAAAATCCCAGCAGCAGCATGAAACTCAGTCAGTCTTAATAGAGAAATACAACTTTATAATTCATGAAAACTGAATTATTGAAGAGAATGCATACATATTAGCAATCTGCTAAGCATACTGAAGCATCCTGAAAATCCACCTGGCATCTTGGCTATGGCTTTGACCCCATTTAAAACAAAAAGCAATTTTACACTATATATAATATTGTAAATAGCACTTCAGGTTTGTAGTAATAGTCTAGTCCAAATTCAGTTAACAAATCAGAGCTTGTATGTATTTCCTCCAGGGAAGACCCATCCATCTATACATAACTTGAGCAACCCACCCATTAGAGCTTACTGGATGTTGGGCTTAAGAAGTCAAGCCTACAGCTATATATCTTAAAGATTCATATTAGCAGCCTGGACCAAGGCTCACAGAGACTYAAGTATTAAATTTAGATAGCATATTTTCACATTTTAAACATGGCATTGGATTCAAATATCCCCACCTCCTGTTTTCTAAAGGGAAATACATTAAATGAACCTTTTTGTCAAAGTATTACTTTTCATACCATCTTTTTAAGACACAAAATCTATTTTACAGAGGCAGTTTCAACATTAAATTCAATTTACACAAAAATAACCAGGCTTTCTATACTGCTGCATGTCATAATGAAGACAAAAATATAAGCAAGAATTTTAGTATTCTAAGCTCTTCATAATCTGTATTCCTTAAAAATCATTTAGAGAGAAACCCAAGACCAATCAGGTTTTAAGGATGAAGAAGCTCCACAATTTACTTCTGAGATGAAGGCAGGAGCTTCTGTAAATCAACATCTTGCTACATTTTACTGTAATTCCACGTGGACTGATTTCGATTTCAGTAAAATCAGAAAAGCCTTAATTCAAATAACAACACATTTCACAGCAAGTATTTCACCTTTACTCTTTGAACATGCAAACTGCTCACATTTCAGTAAGCCATTGCAAGAAAAAATAACTAAGAAGAAATGTTTTCAATTAGAATGTGCAAGATACAGAGTCACTGATTTTATTTATTTTTTAAAAGAAAAAGTCTGACACAGTAAAGCAGCTCTATTGTTTTTGCCTCACAAATGAGGCAATGTTTCTCTTCCTTCCTGACACTGCTTCATAAAGGAACATTTTCCATTACAATACCTTTTTTACTAGGACAAAGGTCCAAAATCACACCTATTACATCTTTGCAGCCCAGCACTAATTCCAGTGAGAAGTGTTCCTGGTCAAACAAGCAAACACATACACTACCACTAAACTTTCATACACTGTTTAAAAGTATCACCCTTGCATTTTCTCTTTCTGTTGCTTCATGATAATACATTACTAACAGCAACACCCAAAAACTCTATGTGAAATCAGGGACTTTTGCACAATAAAAATGAATGTACAGTCAGGGAAAATTCCTGAAACAAACAGTTCACCTTATAAAACGATGAGGAATTGGATAAGAAAATACTACTCCCACTTACAACACTAAACCAAAAGCAATGGAAAATCAGAGGAGGCATTTTTATCTCGAGTTTCTTCTGCCATATTGTCAACTGCAATTCAAAAACAAGGGATGATCAAACCAGATAGAAAGAAAAAAAACAAACACCATGCCAGACTAATCTTAAAGATCACTCAGATCTTTTCCATGCACTCTTGCTGTGAAGAAAGCCGGTATGTTGCTGTGTTAAGAGAAGCAGGTTATGGGATCTTTTAGAACAAGGCTGACTCAAAAGGACAAGAATGGGTGTAATGTGCCATTTGAACATTACAAAGTCTCTAAAAACATATGAAATAAAATTCCTGCAAAGAGAATTCCTGCACTTGGCTTACTGGATACCATCTGTCATATTCACCCTATTACACTTCTCTATAATCTCTATACTTCCATAAAGTCTCTGTAGTTCCATAAAACCCAGCTGCTCTGGATAATGTCACTGTTAAGCCTTTAGGAACAAGCTTTCCAGCAGCACTGATGAAATGCTACTGTAAAAGCCCATTAACAGGGTCAGGGACCTGCAGGCTGAATTCATGCTCCAGAGGGAATGGCACACAGTTAGGTTCTTCAAAGAAGTGAAATTCAATGAATTCCTAACCAGTGAAGCCAGCAATCTCTATAACGTCCCAACACCTGCAAGTCTCCACATAAAGTAAGGTCGGCTCCCCCATGTACGCCATACGCTGAGTTCACCAGAAGCCTCTTGGGAAAACATTATTATATCAGACACACACCCTAATCAAAGACTTTTAAATGAAACAAASCACTCTGAAAGGCTGCGAGGGCTCCCCTCATGCTAGGAATCRTCAAGGTTTTCTGACCCCAAAGCAGTTGCTTAGTCATCTGATTTACAGTAAAACCTGCAGCTACTATCTTTACGGTAAAATAACTTCTTTCCTGGGCCATTTAAGCAAGCAGAAGTCTGGCCATCTTCTTCATTGARGAGCAAACCAAGGACATTCAATCTTAGTTTGCCCTTCTACTGCCAACAGCAGCAACAGCAGCAGCTCTTGGATTTCTCCCATGCCATACCCATATGGCAAAGAGGGCAACTGCCTACYGTTACTGGCACACCTATCAGTTGCCACTGAGCAGACCAGTAAAGTACAGACACCGCAACTGCTGCAGAAATGAGGATTGCATTTCTTCATGTGAAGCTTCAAAGGAATAAAATTGTTTCACTGTGAATCTCACATAGTAAATAAAAGCATGCCTGTCCAAGAATATAGCATTGCTTCCCCTGCCCGCGCAGCTGTTCTGAAGACCCTTAAAAAGACTAAAAGTGATAAAGCAAAAGGATAAGGGAAAAAAGGCAGGAATATGAACACAGATATTCGTATCAGAATTATCAGCACCAAGTCAGGCACAAAACACAAGAAGATGCAGAGGATCATACACTGTGCCAATGATGCAAATGGCACTAAAAGTAATGCCTGCAGGGCAGATGGCTGAATTTGTAGTTGCACAAATAATTACAGAACCAAATGCTTTATTTTCTTTTCAAATCCTGGCTGACAAACTAGCTTAAAAATCAGTAAATGAACGAGACCTTCCTGAATTGTTGGTCCTGTTTGCTTCAGTAAGGTTTATCTAAATGTCCATTGTACATTAAGATCTATGACACTCATTATGTCTGTCCAACAGTTCTGTTTGGGGGATTTAAAAAGAACAACAAACAACTTTTTAGCACTCTATATTTTTCCAGTAAGTCAATACAGAACATTATTTGTTAATACTTTTCTCTTCCATCCCTCTTCGGTCATATGATAAGTATTTGCACCTAGGCAAGAGATAACGTCTTTATCAATGACCTGGAGGAGACAACTGAGTGCACCCTTATCACATTTGCAGAGATGACAACAAGCTGGGGGAACCAGTCAAGATACTCGGGGCAGGGCTGCCGTCCGGAGGGACTCTGACAGGCTGGAGGAATGGGTCAACAGGAGCCTGTTGGAATTTAACAAGGAAAGCCTGGGAAAGAAGACTCTCCTGCAATAATACAGGCTAGGGACTGTCTGGCCAAATAGGACCCGGGTCTCCACAGACAGCGAGCTGGGCATGAGCCAGCAGTGTGCCCTGGCAGCCAACAGCACCCTGGGCTGTACTGACAGGAGCAGGGCCGTTAGATCAAGGAAAGTGCATTAACATCCTTCCTTTTCTCTGCACTTGTGAGACTCCATATAGAAAACGGCATCCAGTTCTGAGCCCCCTGGTACAAGAARGATGYTGAKGAACTGGAGCAAGCCCAAAGGAGGGTAACCAAGGAGGTCTGGGGGCTAGAGCACTTCTCCTGTGAGGAGAGGTTGAGGGAGCTGGTCTTGTTCAGCCTGGAAAAGGGACAGCTTTGGAAAGACCTAATCACAGTCTTCTAATACCAGGCAGTCCGGAAAGGTTGTGCAGTCTCCACCCTTGGCGTTTTTGAGACCCAAATGAATAAAGCCCTGAGCAACCTGGTCTGACCTCACAGCTGACCGTGCTGTGAGCAGGACACTGGACTGGAGAACTCCAGAAGTCCCTTCCAGCCTCCAGAAGTCCTTTCCAGATTCTGTGAATAGTGTCCTCCTTTTGAGCATCACACAGAACTAAAACATCAGTGTCTCAACTGAGCTACATGGCAGATTATACAGGCAGATTAATTGAAAGAAAATGTAACAACAGGAACACACATTCRTAATTTTTTTCTTAATTCCACGTAGATAATTGTTAAACTAAACTCCAGCCAAATCCTCAGCATGACTACGCAACTGTATTTTTGCTCTGTTTTAATTAGCACAGTTCATCAAAATAGATCTCCAGTTGTTACCGCTTCAGGGGTATATGAAACCAACAGAAATTGTAGAAATCAAGTCTTCTAAATGTTTCACTCAGAATAAGTTTTTAAAAAAAAAAAAATCATCAGAGTAGGTAAAAATATATTGGAAGATGGGTATATTATAGGATATATACAACCAAGCACTGACCAAGAGCAAACAGCCCAAGAGACTCTCAGTGCTGAAGGGAACAACAGGAGCTTTATAGATACTGTAGATATGCTTTGTATTAATGTGATCCAGCTTTGAGTTCTATCAGAGAACTGCTATTCACCTTCCAAGAACAAAACTGAAGTCACTGGGAAAAAGAAACTACAGTTTAGGATCTGAAATGTCTAGGCTGATAGCTTTCAGTGAGGATGGTAAGAAGCCAGGAAAAGATCTAATGAGCGGAAAAGCGAAACTGTTCCCTAAAGCGCAGTGCATGTTTTAAATAACCTGAACTACGGGGCTGCCACTACTGCCCTGGAAAGATCAGTTGAACTAATATTTGTACAGATTCGTTCTCTGCAATTACACAGAGGTGAATAAGCACACAGCAGTAAATTGCAGGTAATGAAAATAACACCTAAGGGAAGAGTAGATGGCTGGGCTATTTCTTGCCCTCCCTCAACACACACAAACTCTGAATGCAATGTTAGAAAGAAAATCTATGTCCCAAAAGAGAAAGGTGAATTTAATAAATATGAATGATGGAGCACAAACACACAATAGCCTTTGGGTATTAAGTGAGCAATGCTAAAATTGTATTTAAAGTAGATTGATGAGAAGTGCCTGAATAGGAGCAAATTGGGAAGGAAAAAAAAAACCCTGACCTGGAGATACACCACCTGCAATGCAGATGGATCCAGATGACAAATGACTTGACTTTCAGAAAGTGCGTTTATTGAAAACGCATTGCTGCCAGCCACAGGAAAGATCCAGCCCTAACAGTCAGTCTGATTTCTCTTTCAGTAGCAAAATTCAACCAATCTCAGTCATTAAAACGGTAAAATATATGCACAAATGAAACCAACCCATTAACGTACAAAGCATCTGACCACAACAAACAGTAAATTAAATAAGCAGAAACTAGGGAAAAGTATGGTCTGGATAAGGAGACTGCACTTACACATACACTGCAGAACAAGAGTTCTCCACGAGGATCTGAGAGGACCATGATGACTCTCCCATTCCACTACTGCTGCACCAGTAAAAGATGTCACCTAGAATAGACCTCCGCGATTCTGATATGGAAAAGACTCTGAACCACTGCGATCAAGAGAAAACCTGCTTAAAATGACTACAGGCTCCTTTCCYTCCCTCTCTTATACCTGTTCTATGAAACACGGTTTTGTCACTTTCCAAGACACCTGTACAATGAGATTACAAACAAGTCTTAACTCCTCTTGGAAACACCTTCGTGATGCAAGAATGAAGTGTTACAGGTACAGTAACTCACCTAAAAACAATGCTGGCCTTTAAAATAAYAGTATAATCGTGAAGTGTTTAACAAACAAAACACTGATCCCAAGGATAGGGTCAATGCTGCAGGTGTTCAGTGAGGCTTCTCCCTGCAGTAGGCGTGTAAACACAGGCATAAATATGTAGATCAAATACGCTGCTGCTGAAAGAGATGATATCTGAGGTAATTCACTAACGCAGCAACTTATTAACAGATCCCACTGCCTACCTATGTGTTTAGGACAGGATAGGAAAAAGATACAGTTGTATTTATTGGATTTTTAAAGGAATAGTAAAATTAAGCCATCAATTTATTGAAAATGTGAAGGCAAAAGAGACTACCTAGCTGCTTAACAACCTTAGTCTCCCTTAGCTGCTTTAACAATCAAAAATGAAGAAAAATACAGTAAGAATTACAACTCTGATAGGAGGTGTTAGTGAAGTGAAACAGCCAAGCTCCTTTTTCCTTTTTACAGGTGGTTTTACAGTTTCTATGGAATACAGTTTCTAAGGGAAGACATGTCATTTCATGATAAATACTAACCCTGAAACAAAATATTTTGTCACTTTTTCCCCCCACGCATACTATCTTTATAATCCAATCTAGTACTCTTTTGCTGGAACTGAAGAAAGCAGATTTTTCATTTTGAGTTTGAGTTCATTCTCTGTAGTTACCTTCTATACAAGTAGCAAATTCTGACAATCCTGGACATTTTCAGTGGAAAAGTGAATTTGTCAGATCCTGGTGCCTGAGCACATGATACAGATTTCAAGATTGGTAAAATGTTGATGGCTGGCAAAAGTAACAAACACCATTTGGCCTAGATTTTGTACCCAATAATGAAAACTAAGTCATTATTTCTAACAGCACTCTCTGCAGATGAGGTATTCTATACAGTCTGATCCGCATACTTGGGCCCTGATCCCAAACAATGTTAATTCAATCTCATGAAGATGTTCCCACTAATTTCACATGGCATAAAAAGATGCATGTGTATAAACCCTTTCAGGTTGGGATTTTTAATGCTAAACTCCTGGAGACAGAGAATTGTTTTCACAATGTGCATATACAGTGCCTTCTGATGGAGTCTTCCAGGTATTAATACAATCTTAGAAAAGCATAGTAATAATAAAGTTAAGATGGTGACTTTTTTCCTTTTTTTTTTTTTCTTAAATGAGACAGAGGTATTCACTCCTTTCTAAAACATGGTAATGTCTACAGTATTCAAAGATAATTATAAAAGAACTTGCACRTTTCATCTTTTCTAATTTATCAGTTCCCTCTGAAAAGATGGTCTTGTGAGTAAACAACCTGAAGACATTATTCTCCATTTCGGAACTAAGCCAATCTCTTTCCTTTGCTTCTGTGTGCAACCAAGGTGGGTAAATGGAATCCACTCTCAAGACTTAGGAAGTGGCAGGAAAACTTTACAACATGGTCAGAGAGTGTTCTGCAGCTGCGAAGCAAATGGCTACTGAGATGCAGTGGCAGATAACCAACATGGGAGCTTTACTCACAAGAAGAATATTAATGACTGTCCTGTGAAAGCTGGCCTCTCTAATTACCTAAGTCAGTCATTCTTCTGGGAGTTTACAGTGAAGGCAAACATGGTGGCTACCTGGATGGCGTTGCACCGTAAATGATTCCTTTAGGGTACATTAACCAGTATGTAGGAAACCACTTAAGGACTGACATTCATACACGAAGGCTTCCCAGCACAGCAGACATCAATGAGATCTGTGAGCCCATCCTATGTTCTTGGCCTCACTCAAGGATTGTGCTGCTTGAAGAACTGGAGGGGGCTCTATCCCAGAAGGCTGTGGTGGACCACCACAACAGGCTCCTGCCGATGGCAGGGCTGGTCAGAGAAAAATCATTCCATTACATTGATCAGCTCCAGGTTTTGAAATCTGGCATCCTGAAATTCACATCTGCTCTAAATCAGAAAGAAAACCAAAAGCATTCAAATCTCCCATAGAATAGATATAACATCTACAGAACTGAGCCCCTGGCAGCCCTCGGATCTCTAATCCCATGCCTGTCCACCTGCCTGACCGCCAAAATAAATGACATGGAAGGCCCCAGAAGCTACCGAGTACTGMGTGAGAAGCACAAGAGATGGATGGATGTATCATGGAGGCTGCTGAGGGGTAGGTGGGCAAGCAACCAAAGAAATTCCCAAAGGAATTTTGCCCAATAACACTTTTCCAGGATCAGGCTTTCTCCATCAATCATTATAAGGCAATAAATCAGCAAATTCTGATTATAGCTCTCCCCTCCCCAGCACATATTAGTATGCAAAATAACCTGCTGATATTACTACATTATTATTATTATATTAATATTATATTAGTACATTAATATTATATTAGTACATATTATTACAGGAAACTGTTGAAAACTGTTGAAACTACAGTACAGTCAACAGTACAGTCTCTGTCGCCCATTAGATTTTCTGGGTGTTTAAGATTATTAAGAAATCATATTCCACAACTTCAGCCATCAGCCCAGAAAGCCAACTGTACCCTGGGCTGCATTAAAAGCAGCGTGGCCAGCAGGTCGAGGGAGGGGATTCTCCCTGTCTACTCCACTCTGGCGAGACCCCCCCTGCAGTACTGCATCCAGCTCTGGAGCCCTCAGCACAAGACAGACATGGACCTGTTGGAGCGGGTCCAGAGGAGGGCCACRAAAATGATCAGGGGGATGGAACGCCTCTCCTATGAAGAAAGGCTGAGGGAGTTGGGGTTCTTCAGCCTGGAGAAGAGAAGGCTCCGGGGAGACCTTATTGCAGCCTTTCAGCACTTAAAGGGGGCTTATAAGAAAGAYGGGGACAGACTTTTTAGCAGGGTCTGTTGTGACAGGACAAGGGGGAATGGTTTTAAACTGAAAGAGGGTAGATTCAGACTAGATATAAGGAAGAAATGTTTTACAATGAGGGTGGTGAAACACTGGCCCAGGTTGCCCAGAGAGGAGGTAGATGCCCCATCCCTGGAAACATTCAAGGTCAGGTTGGACGGGGCTCTGAGCAACCTGMTCTAGTTGGAGACCTCCCTGCCCAGGCAGTGGGGTTGGACTAGATGACCTTTAAAAGTCCCTTCCAAACCAAACCATTCTATGATTCTATGATATAGCTTTCACCTTTCTCTGTGACAAGTAACTACCTTTCAAAGACACTATTAAGTCCAGGCACTGCGCTGGAAGAAGGTAGCGTTGTAAGGGAGGCAACAGAAGTCAGACTAATGTCAGGCAAAGTGCAACGGCTCTAGCACACAGTTGGTAACATTATCTCTGTTATAAATTGTTCTCTTTGGGTGGAGGAGAAAAGTATGCATTATTATAAGGCATACCAGCTTTTTTTTCTTTTTGTTACGTGAAGTGATTTTCTCCACATCTGTGTGTAATTCCCAGCCAAGGAAGCTGAACTAACACATGCAAATTTCAGCCTGTGTCAGCTTCCAACTCCCTGTAGTAAAAATAATTGTAGAGAGAAAATAAACAGGAGGAGGGAAAAGCATAACAAGGAATAATACTATGCAGAATCTCATGTCATAGGACATACTAGGAAAGSCAACAAATACTATGTTTTGACACATTTTAGGAAAAAAATTAACTTGTCCTATTAAACCCATATTTCTGTATTCTGACCATACTTTATTTAACCCCAAATATGCTGGCATGCATTTTTGTGTTTCAAATTGAGAAAAAAATACTCCTTTTAATAGTAAAATGCATTCACTACATTTACAAGTAATTGGAAGTGTCACATCAAGTAACAGTCTCAACATTGTTATGCAACATACCTCTTGTTGCATATTAAGATATGTACGTTGCATAAATTTTAATCATCTTTCATTTTCATAAATATTAACTGTGCTCACCAATTGGAATTTATATACCTAGTTTAGCATATCAGCTTTAAGTATTTCAAATAAATTAGTCAAATTTAAAACAGATCAAATATTTGTTATTGGAATATTTTTATTTCCATCTTCATTATGAATCATCAGAGGCCCAACTATACTACTTCTTGACTACTCTGTGACCATTTTTGTTATATCTGACAATCATGAGGCACCTAAGTAAGTGTACCGGAGGAAATTATATTAAGAAGTACAAACAAGCCTGGGCTCTCCTTGTGCCACGCAACAGGAAGATGTCAGCTATTTAAGTCTCCTACTTCCATCATCAAAATTCTGTCACAAAACTACAATCCAAAACAGTACCTGTCCACTCAGAAAACTCCAACAGTTAATGGAAATCTACCCTGTGATCTTTTGACTCCATTTCTGATACTTCCTCACACAAAGCTTTAGTTTCCAGGGTTGCGGCAGTCTTTCTTGATGTAAGAAAGATTCCAGCAGCTAGAATTATCTGTCCTGATACGAATCGTGAGCACACATGAATCCACCTGGTGTGTAAAGTTTTAAGTTCAAATCAACTACCACRCTAATAGGTTAGGGCAGGAAGACTTTAGTCAAATCTTCAATCAGAATCTCATGGCAAATGCAGCACACTTGAAAAACGCTTAGTTCACAGGGGCAGTACCAGAAAGCACGTGTACAAATTGAAAATTATGGGAAACTACAGAAGATAGAGCATATAAAAGACAGAGAGGGGGTTACCCCTTGGGATTTTCCCCAGTGTTGTTCCAGATATAGTATATGCTATTAATATTTCAGCAAATAAGAAACTCAAAATACCTCGGCAATGTGACCTCTAACTGATTATCAAGTTGTCTTTGTCTGGTTCTCTCAAACTGCCTCCAATGAAGTCATCATTTAGTCTAAAAATTACTCGGGATTGTTCTCTCAACACTTTATAATATATTGTGTGGAGCAACAAAGAGCTATGTGAAATGCCTTGCTGTAGTGATATATAAATGGCAAAATACAAAAAAGCATTTAATTACTAAGGAGTACAATGACTTAATAAAAGTAATACATTTTCTGCTCTGCCCAGCTTGACCTCTCAACAGATAACTGGACAAGACATTATTTCCTCATATTTAACTATATATACCTAGATATATGTATATATAAAAAAAACTGGGAGAGAAAAACTGGAAAACTACTACTTTTTTTTTTAATACAGTTTGGAAAACTATCGTCATTAACTGGTATGACTCAAATGTTGGATTCTTTCAGCATTGGGCAGTTAATTGATACAGCAGTCCTTCCTTTCAAGGCATAAAATTTTGCTCTACAAAACATGAGACATGCAGGAATGTGTGCTGCCAGCAAGAAATGAGAATTGTGGGAAAGGCTGTGGCAGAGGAGTCAGACAGCACGCAGACTCACCGTTGCGSAGAACTGGGAATTGGTGTCCCTAAAAAGTTTTGGATTTCCAGCTGAAAATCTCCTCTGCAGTACACAGCTTATAGTTGACACAGTTATCAAATTACTGGAAAATTAAGAGCTAATTATCATGACCCAACTAATTCATATTTCTGACTGCAACTATCTTTTCCAAATTACTGTTTTAGGCTTGAAAACATCTTCACGTGAACAGCCTGTGTGGTACTGCTTGAGAGCCTCCATCGGTCCCCCATGCAAGACATTTCAGACTCTAGAACACCATTTTCACTATATTTGAAGGAGACTGAAAATAAAGTCTGATACATGCACACCACCTGATTTTTAGGGTTCTGATCCTGAACAGACTAATAAAACTTCTTATTGCTGGACATGAATATTGCCATCTGAGCCCGCTCAAATGGCTAAGTATTTGCAAAATAAAAGCTTATAGCATGTGACATGGTGAACACCAAAAGAAAAGGCTGATAACAAATCATTAATTTTTATCTTTCTTTTCTAAACTGCTTGTCAAATATTCCCCAGTTCCATCAAACAGTAATGAAGAAGGGGAAAAAAAAAGACAAAAAGAATAAGATGCTTTTTCTGATTGCTTTGAAAACTCCTAGGATTTGCGCAAACATTTTACATGCAAAGAGAGTAACCTTTTCTTTAAAATAAAGCATGCATAAGATAATTAGATTTAAAAGGATGTGTCGACTTTAGGTATTTTTTTTTTCTTAAATTGGCAGGCAGCTGCCATCCGTAACTGTAACAAAATATCCAAAGGCATTAGATCAAAAAAAGATTTCAGCATTTAGCCAATCTATTATTTTTTAAACTGTTCTTACCTGAGTTAAGCATTATTTTTCTCTTTCACCATGTGACAATTACTAAGCAAACAGGGTACCATGTTTTATAAATGAAAGAAGAGCTATCATACAAAACCAGAAGCATACTTTGCGAGTCATGTACTACTACAAATTTTCAGAATAATTTGACCTCTCAAAAGAGATAAAGGATACAATACCAGCATGATATCCATGGAATTAAGCAGTGTAATTCTCATTAAGTTTGTGCCATTAATCCCTGCACAAAATGTACTGAAAATTTAAGCTCAAATGATRTATTTCTAGATATTGGTAGAAATTACAGTTCTCTAGAATCAGATTATAATTATATAGGATTGCAAATTGTACGTTTGTCAGTTCCTAGAAACAAAATGGATAGCAAAATCTGCAATTCTAATGGCTGTTTTCATGCTAAATACATATACTGAGAACACTGCAGTTCATTTACCAATTAAGACAAAAATTGCTTCCCTTGCCTTTTTCTTCTCTTTTCTTTAAGACTCAGGCATATTATGAATCCACAAAAAGATAAAGATAAGTCTATTGGCCAGAAATAACATAGGAAAAATCTACTGACTCTTTACTTACTGCATAGGATAGACAAACTCTCCTTATTAAACCATAATTCAGACGTACAGAAGATTGGGTATCATTGGATTTTAGTTTTTTGGGGTTTTTATTCCCTTCTTTGTTTTTAAAGGAAAGATGAATGATAGTGCTACACTGAATTTCAACCTGTGGAGCTTAAACAAACCTTCAATACTCAATTATATTGTGAGAAGTACTGCTTCCTCTGTGTTTACAACTTGACAAAAATAGCTTCAAGACAGAAAGAATAACCAGAATCTAGATTTTTGTAAATGTCACTTTCCATGTGTTCAGAAAAACTGCAARTTGTTTCCCATCCCAAACAGTTTAATAATAAAATAAAAAAAAAGTCTGTATAAAACCACCTCCATTTCTAATTTCAAAACCGGCACAGGTTTAGAGAGATATCACTGATGAGAGCCACACTCTTTGTAGCAGATTTGTTTAAGCATGACAGAAACAGGTCCTGAGGTAATTCAAGATACTACAGGTCTTGGATTTTGTGCTCTCCATTCTTCAACAAAGAAAACTAGCATAATCTAATTTGCTCCAGCCTGTCATTTAAAAAGTCTAGAGATAAACCAGCTTTGATTTTGTGTAACTAAACAGATCACAGCTAAAGTAGATCACGTTAACTGCTGAAGAAAGATTGTGTTGACAAACAGTACAGAAAAGTTTATCAGGACTTTTTGTGGATACAAAAAGCACAGTAAAACATACAAATCTATTTGCCAGGAGGCTGTCTTAAGCTTGCGGTTAACTTGTTGTGAAGTGAAGGCTGGAAGAATAAGATGTAAAGGGTTTTTCCTGAACAAAGAGCTGTTCAGGTGCTGTGACATCAGTAGCAAACCATTACAGGAAAGGGCTTTTCACCATCCTTTTCATATTTTTTTAATATGTGGCTGAAGTTGCCATTTTAATTATTCCACTTCACCTGCTAGAATGCCTGTTAGCAAAAATTATAGCAAAAGCAATCTCCATTCGGGACTGAAGCGCCACATACAGCCTTGTCAGTGGACACAAYTCTAAGCCTGCTAGTTCCCTCCTATGAAACATTTTCAATTAAAATGCTGGTAAAATGTGAATAGATATATGCGATTATCAGAATAGTTGCTGATTTTCTAGAACAGGAAGCAAATTATACCATGCAAGTAAAATTAAATTCAAAACATTTAGGTCTTTGTCAGAGAAATATTTAAGTTCTCTGTCTCACACGAAACATGCATGTTAATGCTACATTTTGCATAAGAGTACATGACAGAAAGCAGTGAACAAGTGTATCTCTGGAAGTTTCAGGAAGAATTCTGATTTCCACAGGGGTTCTGTAATAAAATTTGACCACAGCACTCAAACATCATATTCCTTCACTGACAATTCAGTATCCGTATAATGAGGGGGTTTTGCCTGGTTTCTTAAGGAAGAAAGATTTATGCATTCATAATGTCTACAATCTTCTTCAGTTGATTAATTTCAACTAAAATTAGAGAGGGGTATATTTTTCTAAGTCCAACAGATTTCATGATGAAGGTGGTGGCTGGGTAGAGGCAAAGACCTTAAATAGCCTCTCTGTGGAGAGGAAGGTTTCGGGCTCAGCTCAATAATATTATTAGAGTAATGAGAATCCACATAGGGAAACATTATGAATGACAGCTATAGGAATTCTGGCTTCAAAAGCTGTATTGATGCTAGGACCACTTCTTACAGATGTATGCAAAAGATCCCTTTCAATCCCAACACACTGTGAAGCAAGTTTACTGGGTTCATTTTTTCTTGTCTACATATGCATGGTTCTTACCTTAATTTGGATTGCTTATAAACAGACAAACAGAAATACAAAAGAAATAAAAAAGATAATCTGTTTTAGAGCCAAGAAGGGTGGAAGTGGAAGATAAAGCAAATATAATTCCTTCCCTGATCTTGCTACTGAGTTTTTATCTGGGAAAAGCCACGCTTCTGCTGTATGTGCCGTGTCCCCATCTGTAACAGAGGGGTAATACGCCTCTCCCTTGCAGCAGCTCCCAGCGCTCCACGCGAGCGCAGCGCATGAGGGTGGGACGGGCAGTGCACTACAGCACCACGCCACGGCGCATCCAGACCACGGAGGGACCTGTCACACGGAGCTCTCGAGCCACGGCCACACCATAAATCACCAGGTGCGTGCCAGGARAAGGAGACACAGTAGGAACAATTAGCGAGCACACGTACTCTCAGATAGAGGAATCTGTATCAGACAAAGCTGGAGACCCCTTTTAACCATATCAGATGTAATTAAACCACTTCTGGCACTGTGGGAAGCTATTTCCAAATGCATTTGAGGAAGGCAGAAAGTATCATTTTAGCTATTGGACCATTAAAAAAAGTGAAAATAAGATGCCCCTTTGGATCTAATCAACACTCATACACCAGCAGATGTTTTTCTACTTGTCTCAGATAAATACATATGACTGTGTATCTTCTGGTTGCTTTATGAAACACTAATTGCCCACTGCACAAAATGTCTAATCACTGTTGTGATCACTGTTATTTGCACATTTTTCATCGCTCTAATATTTCAACGCACAATCTGTGAGTCTGTGTTTATTGTAGGATACGAGGTTACAAGGTGAGCCATTTCAGCCTGCAGGATCATCCACTGAATGTCACTCAGCTTCATTCTGTCAGATTCAGAGGGCTCCATTTTCTTCCTCTTTCAGGACCTAGCCAAAACTGGAACAGGATAAGGAGGAGTTCAGCCCAAGAATTATGGAAAGAAAGCCAGCTGGCACAAACAATGCCAGCTAGAAATGCATAAGACAGCAACAGCTTCTTCTTCGTGACCCTTCAAAAGTGTTTATCATTCTGGGGCAGAGCTGTACTGCTACCAGTGCACATGCTCTTACCTTTATGTGCGGCAAACTGGGAGCATACAGCATGCTCCTGTGGACTGCCAGCCTCACAACGGTGACCACAGTGGTGACCGGAGGCTGCCTGCCCGCACCGCTGAAGCTATCTGTGCTTGCAAACCATGCTGCTCCCCAGGGAACACATCTGCTCTCCCCTGCTCCCACCCGCTGGCAGGAGGACCTCTGCTTGAATCTGAAATCTACTTTAGAAAGGCTTTTGGTGGCAGTTCCTGGATGGGAGCACAGACCTGAGATCCTGCTCAAATATTTATCTGCTTTATGATTATTAAAAGATTTAATTTAAGAAGAGCTGGAAAATTATAAGGAAATACTGCCATTGACTTACTGCCAAATTTAACTCAACCCATATTACGTCCAGGCACTCTCCCAGCAGCACATACACTATTCTCCCCAAAAGCAACATCAGCCATTTGACAGCGCACTGGACAGAGCACTACAGATCAAATTTCCAGACAGAGAGGACTCATGCGAAAAGGGGAAGAACCACAGAAACAAGCTGAATAAGTTCCATTAAGTATTGAGTATGATTAGAATACAGAGGTAGGCATTTTGCGATGTAAAAAGAAAACAGATGTCTTTCATTTCACAAAGTAAATAACTTAGGGAATTATTAATAGTGACCCAATCATTGTTAGTTATAGACCTATTCTAATGGAGTGAAAATAAAAAATACAGAAACAATATCATAGCCATTTTGATGGAAAATTAGCAACAAGATAGAAGTCATCAAGTGCAAAGAGAAAAGAGAACATCATCTTTCTATTTACTATTTATTGCAATATGCAATCATGTTTGGCATTGTTAATCCAAGTCCATAGTAAATGCAATAGTGCAGAGCTGGCTGTAAACTAAAATCCTTTGGGCTGAATTTTCATCCCAATACACAGAGAGCTACTTTGAGGACTCCTCGCAATGTCAATTGGGTGTACTTACAATTCATCACGCAATGCAGTGAAAACTTCTATGCATTTAATGTATCTTACGTTTTTCTTCAGAATCAGCTTTTTCAGATGAGAATGAGTTGTTCTTGCCAAAGAACACATAAAAACTGCAACATCTTATATGCTGTTTGTCATTTTGACTAGCAGCACAACAGTCATTCTCCTCCCTTCTCTCTCCACTACATTAAGTATTTTCAGCAGAAACTTCAGATTTTCAAAGAGGCTCACRATTAGGAAATAATGTGAGCAGAGAATCAGAGTGACCCTGGGCACTCTTGAAAATCCAGCCACAGACTCTTCAGGGCTCCCTGTGTAGTATTACATTGCATCCTTTGAAAGGCCTATACCAGCCTAGTGCTAAAATACAGCTATTCTGCACATGTTCTTAYAGCTTCTGTTTCAAAATCTTTATATTTTAATGGAATGCAACAACCAATAAACTGAAAGTCCAGCAACTGGATAGTCATTTCCAATGAGCTCCTAGTTGTCTTACTATCTCCTTCAATTTTTCTTATGGCTTATATTATTTGGTACCACTTCAATGAAATGATGGCTTTCAGAAATTATAATTTATTGTAAGTAAAATTGATTTTCTAAGCCCTAAAATCTTTCCTTCCAAATCTAGAGTTCACTGGATTCTTTTGCCAGAAGTCTTTGAAAGAGAATGCCAATTTATCAAATCCAAATCTTGTAAACTCAATGACCTCCAGAGTTTCAGAAGACAATTTTAGGGGGGGGGAGTGGGGGGGGGGACAGGCCCAGCCCACACCAACAAATAACCTGAAAGTCCAGGCACTCATCTGAGGTATTAGAAATACCTTCCTGAGGAATGAAACACTTAGGGCAGAGACTTGAATGCTTGAACTTGCATATCCCACTTTCCAGGCTATGCAAAYGTAACTTCACATTTTTTCGAATAGAATAATCTGGAAATCATACTGACACARGGTGCACAGGATTGGAATTTTTTTTTCCTTCCAATACTACTCAGAACAACCTCTATCTTGCAAAGCCTCAAGCATATAGCATTAAATGAATAAATAACAGAAGGCGCCTGAGAATCAAAAAAGGAAGGAAAAAGGGAAGGAAGGGAGAAAGGGAGAACCTTTCATTTCATTTAAATTTCTCCTGTGCTGGTTTTTCTTGATCTTTAAAATCTRTGAGTGATATTCAAGCCCCAAGGAAGTAAGTAACAATTTTTCAAGCTGCATCAATACTGCCAGAATACTACACTATATCATTATTTGAAATAGCTTACATTTAAAAGGCATCTTCCAGGATGCCTCAAACTTCTAGCAATGTCATGGTCTTTTTGCACTGATATGATGGCCCAGTTTCTCTGGGTATTAATATAGTATTCCATAATTAATAGATCTGGCATAACCAAGAAGAATTATCCTAATATTCTGAAAAGCCAGAGCCTAGATTAGGTTGCTTATAGGTGGCTAGTGCTCTTAACAGCCAAAAATTAATATTCTTAGTTTAGACCAGATAATGAATTTCAAAWTAAAAGTTACATCCACATTGTGAACTGTGCTATGATAGATACCCAGCTAGCTGTAAATAAGYTAACACATATACTGGAAACAATTTAACTATGGTAGTCCCTAGCTCCTCACAGACTCAACTGCACTGCTCCTCAAAGGAGTAAATCACTTCTGCGTTTTTGATGTTGTTGTACGGCTTTCAATATCTGTGTTAGCTCATATGCAGCTTGCCCAAGTGTCTTTCTACTGCACTGCAGTATGCAGCATGGACATACCACAGAGATYAAATACTGAAGGAAAGAATTTAACCAGTTTGACACCAAGCAAAGCTAGAGTGCTCCGTGTCTCCATCACTGCATAGATTTAACGATATGCAATATGCAGAGGCACCTGAGCTCTGCCTTAAGGACAGGCAATAAAACAAAGCTGGTGTTAYTCTAGGGCAAGCACAAAAACTTCCTCTAAAACCTGGTACTTCACTTTTAAATCTGCAGCAACAGCCAGTGAAGTGATTTAAAATTCAGTAACCTGGAAGAATCAGTTATCAAGGTCTGACTCACTGGTGTGTAGAGACATCTTTAATGTTATTTAACGTTGCTCTACAGATGCAGTGTCCCAAAACAGGCATGATTTAACCTGTATAACTAACCTAAAGTTTTAGGTAGGCATATAAGAGTTCATGCAATCCCTAGGTCTACAAAAGATTGTTTAATGAAAATTCACACTTCTGGCCAGAAATAGTGGGATGCATTCCAAGGTACASTAAGTGTCTTAGTCTTTCAGTTGCCACTCAATCTGACCTGAGCAGTTAGTCTAAGTCATTGTCCAGACAAGTTATCTGTTCTTTAATTTCTACAGTACATCCAATAATTTCCTCAAATTTTCGGAAATCRCAACATGATGCAATTTACTTTTTTTTGTTACTGCAGACAAGTGAAAATGCTGCTGTAGCAGTATYGGTTAGCAACAACCTACTCTGGAAAAGACAGAAATCAATTTTGCTTATGCTTATTGCTGTGGCACAGGTACCTTTAATKGAAATACCTAGCCTTTAACTTTACTCATTTTGCTTTCAAACTGATATCAAATTTGAAATACAGACCTGTTTTGATCCCTTCCCTAACCATGGATCAAATACTAACATACCTGTATTTCACTTGCAGATACAATTTCCAACTTAGTCATAATTTGAAGTTAATCAAGGAATTTCTTCATCTTGTAATTTCTCACCTGCAGGTAGTTAGAATTGTGATTACAATTAAAATTACCATTAAAAACTTCATGCTGTGGTTTCATTACCTGTGTCAAATGGGTTATATTAATTACAAATTATGATATTCAAAGACTTGTGTTAACATGCATCTCAACAGGAACCACGAGGTTTCTACTGAAATCTGCAATGCAAGACTTAATTTTGGTAGACATCTGAGAACTCAAGCTAAAACTCAACTTCATGAAAGAATGACTCGGGCACTTGTGTTGTCAGAGAGCAAGGTAAGTATGTCACTCACAAACAAAGTGCGCCTGCACATTCATATTAATGTATTAYAGACCGCTTGCCATTATTTGCTCAGCTAAACCATGAGCTCAGAGAAGGTCATGGAACCAATCCAATTCCCTTTTAAGTCAACAGAAAGGCTCTTGTGGCACCTCTTTATCACTGCTTCCTGCAAGCAACCACACAACTACACGTAAGGCAGAGGGTGGTGTTAGACTCTACAGCATCCCTACCTCCAGGTGTAAGGATAGTAGCCTGACTGCACAGAATCAGCATCCAAGGTCTGAAAAGTTCTTGTACTGGCAGAAGCAGTTGCTATCCTCTGCTGTATAAGGCCCTACTGCAGCTCCCCAAAGGAAGTGTTTTAAATTGGGTCACTTTTTCCCTTTAAGGATGAATAATAGATGAATCTGTAACCTCCCAATTTATTAGCAATCCAAAAGTACGAAAGCTACTTCTGCTGTAATCACTGAAAGGGAAAGTAAAGATATATTTTAGTTTCTTATTAATGTAAAAGAAGAAAATACAAATACATTTAGTAAATAATTTAATTACAGAGCAACCTGAGCATTTAAAGACCTTCCTAAATGTCACCAAGCTACACAATGTAGACATAAACTAAAATTATTCAGCAGATGATCCGCAATACATCCACTGTTACTGAACATGTATAAAGCAAAAAAAGCTATGTTACTATCAAGCATTAGATAAAACAAGCTGGTGTAAAAGAGCTATGTCAGCAAAAAAAAAATGGTGTCATCTTTTATCACGTGTACTGATGCTGTTCCAAAATAATTACTCCAATCTTTCCACCTTCTCCCACAGCTACCTTTGCACGGTCTAYACACCCTTCTCTGGGAGCACATTTCCTTATCTAGTTAAGTCACTATCCCCTTCCTTCCTATTTTCTTAAGAACAGGATAGTCAAAAGAAGCTGATGATCGTATGTCTGTAACAAAAATGAAAGCAACAAAAAGTATGCCAATAATCACCCTGATTTTTCCGCTTGTATTTTGTGCCCTTTTGTACCCATCCTCTAAACTGAAAATTCTTCAGACTGAAGTCTGTCTTGCTGTATACCTGCATACTATTAGCATTATACAAATGATAACAGAGCCCAGAGAGGTGTTATATTCTCAGCTGAGTCCTCAGAACTTGCTGGTATCATCCTGCCACTACATTATGACAAAAGAGATTGCAAAACTGCGAGAGAACAGTTCTTCAGTTCCCCACCAGCACCCCTTTGCATGACACAAACTATCGCTGAGAAGGGCATCTCCTAATCCCAGTTACTGGCCTTCACATACTGCAGTAACAAAAGCTTCAGCACTAAGTGAGATATAAAATAAACACTGATTTTAACATCCATGCGTAAAGCAATAAATCTTTGAATAATCTGCTGCAAATACTGAAATTAATTCTCGATAATCTGAAAAAAAAATCAGCTTAAAAAAATTGCAAACAGTACTAACTACTTAAGCAATACTATGAGAAGTTGGGATGGATTTATTCAAAAGTTACAAACAATAAAATACAAATTAAAGAGCAAACATTTAGAGAGAAGGGTACCATATAGCTGGCAAGACAGAATCCTATTTTCATGAGTAATCTCAAAGTGGGAAAGAGAGAAGAAAGCAAAAAAACAGGCAAGGAGAGCAAGATGTAGGGACAAATGGCAAAAAGAAATCTGTTCATAAAAAGAAAGAACAGAGAAGCATGAATTAGAAAATAAGTCATTAGTATGAGGAGAAGAGGAATGAGGAGGAAGTGTGAAAAGAATCCAGCTCTCTAGAACGGCAATTTTTAGTTACTAATAAAAAGTACCACCTTCCAGAAAAGCTGCTGCTTGCATGTCTAAATGGATGCCGCTTTAAGGAAAGTCCAAAAACCCACAGGCGTAAGAGTCAAAACTGTCCGACTCAGGGAACTGCAAGAGCAGACATAACATTTCATATCCACTTTCCGGCTGTGATCCAAATCTGGCACAGATGGCTTGTAAATGACTGTCACCGCCAGAAACCTGCAAATGATTGTCGCTACCAGAAACCCACTGGCCTACCATGAAATGAGTTTTAGTCTCAGCCTGGATGTTGGTCCTGCAAAGGTGGTCGGGGGTCACAACACTATAGGTCGGTGCAGCTGCTTATCTGTCGTTCGGCCCAAAGCGCACCCTGCAAGAGGTGGCAAGCCCCTTCAGCCCCTTACTTAAATCCACCTTTGGCACACTGCAAAGCACAGGACGACTAGGTTTCACTCCCAGCTCTGCTGCTGATCTCCCTTGAGCCTTGTCCCATTTCCATTTAAGCCAATTCCCCGCAACTTCCACAGGTCTCTATTTCCCTCACTGGTAAAACTGAAGTGATACTTTATTTTCCTCGCCTCTCTTTTCTGCCTGGCTGATTTAGGCTATCAGCTTCAGGRTAGCAACTGTTTCTGACGGTGTGCTTGTACAGCTCCCTAACACTGATGCTGGGCAGAACACGGCTTTGATCTCAGCTGGAGTCTCTGTGCACCACAGCAGTAACACCCTAAATAAAAGCACAGACCCCCACTAAGGGAGAGCTCTAACTTAAACCTTTTAAAAGCACATGACGAGGCTAATTTTATACATTGCAATAACCTGAGACAAGACAGCCTAATTTAGAGCAGAGGAGACACATGCTCTTTGTACCCTTTTCTTCAGAAAAAGCAGTGCGCTCATAAATTATCAATGCCATTCCCCACAGCAGGCAGCTGAGAGAGCACTTGCCTGCATTGCGATACACTCGGTCACAAACTGCACCTTGCAGCGGGGTGAGGACTCTACCTGCACTGCTGCCTTTAGAGTGTCGAGGCTTAAAGGTAGATAATATCCCAATACCTCAAATAAATGTATAGACAAATGTGTGGGACACCTTTAGTCTTCAAGCCTGTTCCTGTTCCCGGACTTGTTTACCCATCACATTTTCAGAAGTCTTCTTATCTGCTCTAATTGCCGTGATTCATGAACTTACAACACAGCTGTCCTCCACAATTTTCATCCAACTGTAATCCTTCACTTTGCAAATAAATAACTAGTGACTGTTTATAGCTGCAATATCTAAGCACAGCCTTAAAGCTTCAGAGCAAATTCATAAAAGCTACAAAAAATCAAGTATAATAAAAAAGTCACAAATAAAATAATGTATATTATTACCAATCATCATGTACATATCAAGACGTATTATGCCACTGCAAACGCACCCTGTGTATTCTGCTTTAGACAGCGCCCTCCGCGCAAAGTGCCAGACCCCCCGTGGCACGGCTCGTGGCTTCCCTTGGGCTACGGCAGGTTTAACCGCACAAACCGAGTCCCAGGAGAATTACACAGACCCTTTACAGAGAACTCTGGGGACCTGGGGCAAATTTATTCCTATGTGGACTGTGCTTTTCAGCTGACAACGTTTATATATTTCTCATTAAACAGGTTAGATGGTTTTGTAAATGTTGCTTTTTAAGTTACAGTATTAAGATTTATTGTTAAAGAAGCAAGTGAAAATATAAGAACAAATTATAATAATATGGACTGGGACCTTACTGTGACTGAGTGTATTGATACTTTTATCTTAGCTAGCAACAGTTTCACTTAACTATAGCTATCTAGTACGGGGAATGTGCTCGCTTATTCAAGACACACCAGCATAAAATAAAAATGAATATGTTAATTTCAGAAATTCTATAAATTAAAAATGAGTTCAGGAAGAAGATATGAAACTAAAACATATTTTTGAACAAAAAAACTGAACTCTGAATCTGTAATGATTCCCAGATACCTCTGCTTTGTATTTTCTACTGGAAACTGCTAAAGGATACCAAAGGAAAACACTACTGTACTTGAGAACATAATTCCTAAAGAAGCTACATCTTACTCTTAACTGCCATCAGGAACCACCTTCGGGGCTGGGAGCGGCTACATGAGCTGCAACTGATTTTTTACTTGAGCCTAAACTATTTTGATCCTTTATAATAAAGGACGGAAACTTTGTTAAAAATGGGCTCAATTTTAAAAAGAATTCCTAGCTCRTTGTACCTGGTATGTAGCTTCACATGAGTAAGTGCTTAATCGTATGCTTGAACTTCTACCCACAAAATAGTTTCATGAAAATATTTACTTTTAAAAAATAATTTCTCAACTGTATTTCATAATAAGTGAACTCGAATCTCTTCATTCYGTGACTATTAGTGTTTCAAAAGCAGAATACATAAGAGAAGAAGAAAAGACATTAAGGGCAAAATAGCGAAATTGCATTCTCACAAATAATATGGATCTTTTACCCACCTCAGCATGAAAAAGCTAGCACTGACACTGAAAGAATTGCCTACTATTTTTTGTTAACTCACCCAAAATGTTCTCAGCATCTTAAAAGTGGAAGTATTATCTGTTTTGTGAGTTTTGGACATGCAGGTGGATTGCTTAATTTGTGCACGACACACGCAGAACTGATTCCCTCTGGCTCATTTTACTTSTAAGGAAAAATATGACATTTTACTAAAGAAAAAAACACTTCTCTGCTTAAATTAATTCAGGTATATAGCTGCATGTATGTTCGATTGCTAGGAGGAATAATGTAGGTTTAGGAGTCATGCTACCATTTTGAAGTCCGTGCCAGAGTTGAAACAGCTTTGCCGAGCTCAGAGAAGGGCTTGCAGCATTTTCTAGCACACTGTACATCAGCGAGGCTCAGGCTATGTCCCATATGTCTTTACAGACTTCAGCATGCCCAACAGCCCGTGCTCTGTCCCCCAGGCTAGCAGCAGTGACATTGTTGGCTGTCACACACCACCCAGGCCATAAAGAAGGTGGGGAACAGGCCTCCAAGCTTTGAGAGTCAGCAACCATTGAACCCACTACAGTAAACAGGAATCTGAAGCCAGGGAGCAGATAAGCGTGGGGCATTTTACTCCCGGAGAGAAGATGAACTATTCCAAGGCCTCTCCCTCTCCTGTGTATTTCRCTCTTACAAAATGGTACTTTGACCTAATTTACTAATAAAGTGTTTTCATGTGTAATCTCACTCACATATACATTCAGAAACTATTGTTTGCTGGGAAAGTATTTTAGGGGATCCTGGAGGATGCTTTAAACGAGCAAGTTCAATGAGATTTGCAATGATATACCTCTAAGTCAAGAATTAGCTCTGTAGACTGAAAAATAAGTCAACTTCTTGAGAGAACTCTATGTTAGAAGCCTAAACAAAGACACTTCAGAACAGAAGCATGGTTTGTTTGCCTTTTGGTTTAGGGCGGCCCTCGGCA
This sequence comes from Oceanodroma leucorhoa, assembly GCA_030449065.1. Taxonomy (NCBI): domain Eukaryota; kingdom Metazoa; phylum Chordata; class Aves; order Procellariiformes; genus Oceanodroma; species Oceanodroma leucorhoa. The sequence goes on along the minus strand of JASVER010000044.1, from coordinate 5,237,638 downwards.
GTTTCTGGCCATAAACATATGATTAACATTCAAAAATAATATTATATTAGAAAAGACAGGAGTATCATCAGATCTGTGTTTCTCTGAAGATCTACTGCTTTGTCTCCCTTTGCTTCTCTGAACTGCACTGAGCAGAAACAGAAGAGATGTTTTATTTCCTTCTTTAAAGCCACTGCTACAAAACCCCTCAGCAAACTTTCGGCATTGGCCTCTGCAGAGCCTTGTATACAGTGAGAGAATGGAGAAACAGTTACTCTGCTGCTGGGAAGAGCCATGAACAGCTGTTCTTCTGGTATATTTGCCTTCATTACATGGCTTCAAATTGCATCAGAATGCATCCGCTAGTCATTTTTGAAGCCTTATTGCCAATTCCTTACGTCTTTTCAAAACACATGGTCTGAAAGAGCTATTGGAGAGAGAGTGGCGATATTCTCGGGTTCATTGTAATCAGTTTTCTTTCTTTCTGATTATTCTATTTATGAGAACTATCACACGCACAGATTAAAACAGCAGACTTCCACTTGCGCATCCATCCTTTTATTTTTTTTCTCCGTATTAAGGAGTGATTTATTTGCACTCATTGTGGCATATGGTCGACAAATATTGTCATTTAGAATGRGGCAAACTACAACTGACCTGCTTAAACAGCTGTCTTTGTTTTAAAACGCATTCTGTAAATATCTTTAATTTCATGATTCTCTACAAAAAAAAAGGTTCACACTACTGTATCTACCTTGTTTTATTTACAACCAAGTGAATGAAACAAACATGCTTTGCTGTCTTATCCAGAACACCTTTTTAAAACACCTGTGATTTCTTGCTGCAATAATTCAGTTTGAAAAAGGGACTTTAATGAAAACTAAAAAACCCCATAAAGTTAACGTCACTGCTAACAGCAGATTCAGAAATGGCTTTATTATGTTCCACAGCAGAGCCCATCCCGCCCGGAGCTAAATCTTCTTTGGCTCGCTCTCTCCTCGTACCGGCAAGTCAGAAACAAACTGTTCTCATATTCCACCAGCAAACGCTCCCGCTCCAAAACCGGGCGCTCGGGGCAGGCACGGGAAGGGCGCCGCCGAGCCGGCCCCGGCACTGCAAGGCGAAGGAGGGCAGAGCGGCCCCTCCGCAGGGCGAGCGGGGCCCCGCACACCCCGGGGCCGGGGCCGGGGCCGGGGCCGGCTCCCGCAGCGCGGAGCCCGCCGCTGCCCGCCGCCCGCTGACGCACGGGGCTCTCGGGCAGCAGCCGCCGCGCGGCGGCTCCCGTAGCTCATGGCAACGGCGGAGCCAATGGCAGCCGTCCGCCGGGCGCTGCCATGGCGATCCCGCTCCTCGCCATGGCGGCACCACCGGCCCCGGCCGCACCGCGAGGAAGCGGCGGCCGCGCCCGCGCCCTGCCCGGCCCGCCGCCCCCCGCCCCGCCCTCGCTGGCACCCGGCGGAAGGGGCAGCGAGCGCCCGCCAGCGCCTGACGGGGCCGGGGTCCCCGCGGCCAAGGGGCGACGGCCGCCACCGACGGCGCAGCACTCCGCCCGCTGCCGCCCGGCCCGCCGGGGGGGCCCTGTGGCGGAGGCAGGGAGGAAAGCTCTCCCGCTACGGAGCGAGCGCGGCTCTCCCCTCTCCTGACAGCCCTCCCCAGAGACCAGCCCCTGAACTTCGCGGAGCGGGACCGGACCGAAGTTGGGAGGCGGGACCGGGGTCCCCCTCCGGGAGCGCCCGCCAGCCGGCAGGCGCGGGACCCGCCACCTCCCCGCCGCGCCCCGGGCAGGGTCCGGACGCCCCGGTCCCGCCGCCGAGGCACGGGTTCCGGCGGCGACCCCCCCCATCCCGCCGAGGAGCAGCGGCTCCAGCCCAGGCGCAGTCCCGGTCCCTCCGGCCGCCCCCCGCGCCCGCACCGCTCTACCCGCTGCCCCCCGGCGGGGGTCCCCCCTACCTGTAAGGGATCCAGTCCGCCTGGTGCCTTGAAGTCATCTCTCCCCGGCGACGCTGCCCGGAGCCGAGGAGGGGGACGCGGCCGCTGCTGCCCGAGTCGGAACCCGCCACGGCGCGGGCAGCATCCTCCGTCCAGGGCGGGGGCGGACGGCGCGCCGGTTATCCCGGCAGCGGCCGCAGAAACATCCCCCCGGGGAGGGCTCCCAGCGGCGGGCCGGGCTGCATGGGGAGGGGGGCGGCCGGGGGCAGCGGGAGGCGGCTCCCAGCCCTTCCTCCCTGCCCGGAGCGGCGGCTGAGTCGGGCACCGGAACGGGGGAGGGGGGCGCGGGAGGGGGCGGAGGAAGGGCCAGCGGCGGGCAGGGAAAGGCTGGGCAGCAGCGCCGCGTCCCCGCTGCCGCTACC
>JASVER010000044.1:5040481-5235204 GCA_030449065.1 Oceanodroma leucorhoa | reverse complement strand
CCCTCCGCGCCGGGCCCGCCCCTGCCCCGTCAGCCGCGCCGCCACTGGGCATGTGCGGGGCGCCGCGGCCGGCTCGGGCCAGGCTCGGCTCGGCTCGGCTCGGCTGGGCTCGGCTGGGCTCGGCGTGTCTCGTGCCGCCCCCGCGGCGGGCAACGCCCGGCCGCCTGAGGCGGGGGAGAGGTGCGAGGAGAGCTCGCCTGCGGTTAGGCTCTTGTCAGTCCAGCCCTACCGGCAAAATCTGTAAATTCCAGCAACTCGACCCAAAATGGCTGAGGAGCCACGGCGTAGGGTCTGTTAGTCTTAACGCGGCCCTAAAGGGAAAATTCATGTTTTCGCTGACGCCGGACTGGTGCCTCGCGGTGACACAGAGGTGCTGGGACGTGGTGGCTGCAGCCCACCTCTGCTGGCCCTGCGGCCCTGGAGCGGCCACGAGCGGCAGCAGCTCTCCTAGGGAAATCGTGGCGGGAAGCTAAGGCTGGCTGGGAGCAGAGCGCAGTCACGGCTCCCTGAAGAGCCCAGCTTTTGCTACACAAGTGTGTTATGGGCCACCATCCACGCATCCCAGCAAGACCAGCTCTGCTCCAGCTCTGCACAGCAGAAGTTAAGCCTGTTTACACTACTGACCGTGTAAACCCCTCCTTCTCYCCTTGGTCTGTGTCAGACTATACACTTACAGAAACAGTTCCTGATTTTGTGGAAAAAACATGATCTGAAGAAAGAARGGATTAGTGGAAGATTAATGAAAAAGATAATCTCTATTTGCTTTGAATACTGGAAGTCTGCCCCCTAATCTCTCGGAAGTTTTAATGTAGCWAACAGCTATACTGTGTATGGAGGAGAAGTTTAAAGAAAAGAYTGTTATGAGTTAGCTGAAGTCACCTTTTCACACAGAATAGGCATTGTGGAATAAACCATCAAAGAGTTAAGTGTGGCACCCACTGTACCCTGGAAAGGCTAAGATGGAGAGGTGCACCTAAGTGACAAAGACATGAAGCTCTGACCTGCTAAGCCATCCCCAAATTGCAACATTGGTCTTCTGCTTGATGGTATGAACTCATGCGGAAGAAGGGTACGGTACGGGTTATCCCATTGCAAGGTACTGCAGAATTAGAAGGAAGGGTGAATGATTAAAACTGTAGAAAGGTGCACATATGAGCAGAGTGTGAAAAAAAATGTTCACCTGAAAAAATAGAGACAGGGAGTTTAAAAGTAAGTGTCTAGGAACAGTAGAGCAGAACAGTAGAAAAAGAACTTTCGTTCTCCTGGTTTTATAGCATAAAAAACAAAGAGACAGTATTATAATTTAACAAATCAAAAACAGATTGAAGGAGATGCTTTTTCACACAACATAACTCTATGGTAGAGTTCAATACCAAAGAACATGGCTGGGGCCAGGAAGCCAGCAAGAGTCAACAGAAGATGGCATGCTTAACAGATAACAGAAATGTTACCATGTTGTTCACTATCACGAACTTTTGAGAGGCTATTTTGTTCTAAAGCCAGAAACCAGAATTTAAACATTTTCCAGAAGTCGAAAGAAGATCTACTTTTAAGGAAGAATTATCTCACATCCATGTGGATAAGATAATTTGCTGCTTTCTTGACTAGCATTGGGCACTGGACTTGACAAACTTCCGTTCCTGTCAGGTACAATCTGGAACTGTAAAACAACAGCCATCACCACCAGCTTGCAGTGTTATTAGCATAAGGAAGCGGCTGCAGGAGAGAGAGATCCCATTGCCCACTACTAAGCTGCATGCTTTTTAAGCATGCCCATTTACTGAGGCTTCTGTAGAAAAGAAGAAAGGAAGGATGAAAACTAGAAGAGTTTCATGTCTTCAGAGTCAAAAGCTCTCAAGACTGATGATTAGAATATCTATTTTCAAAAAGCTGTAATGTAAAGTCTGATAGATGAGCTAGTGCACACACATCAAAAAGTTCCCTCTGAACCTTTGAGTGATATGAAATATGGAAGTGCTGTACTGTCATTTAAACAGCGCAAGACCATGTTTGTGTTAACAAATACAAAGCATACAGGGTTACTAGATGTTCAAAATGGGAGACTGTCAGGGTGTCCTGGAAGATGGGGGTGCACAGAGCATAATGTCTACGTAGAGAGAGCTGACACAGAGAGGAAAGATCAGGAAAATTGTACGGGGAGAAGGGAAAACAATTCTCTGATATTTTATCTGCTTTTGTAGAGTTTACTTATGCCCCCAACCTCTTCCTCATCCTCCCCCACCCTGATTCTCCCTCATCCCTTTACCATCTTGAGTCACGTGCTTTTWTATTGCCTCACTCTCCAGCTTCGGTTCTTTCTCACTGGCAATGCTCTGCCCCCATTTCTGAAGCAGATGAGCTGAGCAGAAAGGTGAGTACCAGCCCTCCACAGCAGCGTTAAGAGCAGGGTTACTGCACATCTTTAACTATGAGCAAGGTCCCGACTCACCAGTCTCAGGGCAAGAGTTAAAGATAAATCCTTGCCGGGAGGATGTTCAAGGTGTTCATTTTGCTGTGTCACAAGCCTCAAGATTGCCCTTGAGGTGCAGATCCGTTCACTGACATTTCTAATAATTTTCAGCAGCTCAGGAGAGACCTGGCTTTTGCACGTGCCAGGTTCCCCAAGTACTACTACAACAAAAACTAGGAAAAAATACCAGCATGTAACAAATAACCCTTACATGCAATGATTTCTAGGTGCTATCTGTAAAGAGAATTGTACTTCTCAAAAGCCATGCTTAATTAGTTTCAGATACCCACCTGATGGGCAAGGTAGTCTATTAAAGAAACAGTGCTTTGAGGGTTCAGCAATGGATATATGAAACAGATGTAAAGCAGCAATGTAGATGCAAACCTAGCTCCTCCACTGCCAAATGTGTCTCACTGACTACCATTTTCCTCTGTGTACAGTGTGCCACCTTTCCGATTATTCCTATTTTGTCCTCTATGTAAAGTAAGTGTCCTACTAATACATTTTTTGATTGAGATGATGAATAATACAACACAACTATATCTAACAATTGAAAACACCTGCATTTGCAACTGAAAGCCTTCTGGCAATCTGGGTAGAGAGCAAGACATCAAAGCAGGAGGACTGTTGAAAGGGAGTTATTTGGGAGAACCTAAGCAAGCAGTAAAATAAGAAACTGATGTAAGGTCTTTCCTAAATGTAAAGATTAATAACTTTAAAAAGTCTAATTTTGCCATGATGGGGGAATTAAATTTTTGTAATTTAGCCCATGAAAAAAAAAATCAAGTAGTAAATGTATATACTGATTTGAAGAAGTGCACAGAGTATCTTTTATAGAGAGGTGTTTATCTATCTATATTCCTGTTGTTCCCCTTTCTAGAGCCACTGTTGCTCGGCGCTAGTGAGAACGGCACTGTTCAGAGCTTGTGTGCTACATATAGAAAGGTCTGCACGTTGTGTGGCTTAGGTTTCCTACACCTCATAGCTGCTATAGGTTCGGATATGTGTTGAGTTAAATTCCTGTCTCATTTGTCCTTTTAGCTGACCTGAAAGAAGGTTGACTTTAGAAAAAGGAAAAGTATATAGTAATGAAAACATAGATTTTCTTATTTGCAGACCCATCCTGGTTTTATGCTGTGGTGTAACACATGTCCTAACTCACAGTTCCTAACCCATTCATAAGACATCCAAGAGACTAATTTGATCTTTACTTTTTAGGTGTTTTAAAAGGGCAAAAGCTGACAGTTTGTTGTCTCTGGATCAGCTCAAGCATAGTGCAGAAAACACTTCTATCTGGCATTTTAAATCTTATAATAGGACAAACAAGACATTTGGCATAAATGTGCAAGGATTCTGGGTTTTCCTTTATTGGCTTGGACATTTCTAATTTTAAGCTCCAAATGACAAGGAATAGAGATGTGTTTGTGCTGGCATAACTACAGAAGTGGTTGTGTTTAGATTTTTCCATTCCAATATATCTAAAATCAAGCTGTTGTATTTGAAGTAAAGCCATGCCAAATAAAACTTATCTGCATTCATTACAAACCTAGAGTTCCTAACAAAGTTCATGAACTTCTCTGTATAAAGCTCAGATCAGTTGTGACCATATCTAGGATATTTTATTTGTTTGTTTGTTTGTTTGAAAATCAAACTGTGCAACTAACCACGACCAGATGCAAAAGCTGAGGTTTTGTATAATGAGCTGAAATTCAGCAAGTTCAGTGGATTTCTTCCCAAGCAGTGAGTTCTGGAATGTGTTGAAACAAATTCAAAATAAACTCCAAGGATGATAGTAAGGGCGTTAAAAATTTGACAAATCAAAAAGAAGAAAATTCTCACAAAAAGCTAATAAAATCAAAGCCCTGAATGGTTATTTTAGACATAAACACTTAAATAATACCAAAGACATAATAGAGATAATTCTGCTCATTTTTGTGGGCTTTGGATGAGACTTATGCCAAGTTGACTGTCCTTGTGCCTTAAACAGAAAAAAGCCCAGGTTAAATCTTGTTTCCCTAGTAAGAAAAAAAGGCATTATTTTTGATATCCCGTTTCAACTATAACAAGAAAATTCTGTGGTAAAGGTGAACAATTTGGAGATGAAACTCTGAGAAGGAGACAAATTGGTACATGAAAGATTTATTGCAGCCTTTACATGGTTGATCCTCTCCATCTCTCCATGAAAGCTCACTTTTCCTTACTGTATTTCATCTATTCTCATTCCAATAAGTACATTTCTGTTTCTTTATTGTGAGGCTGTGAAGCATAAATACCAATCGGTAACACATTGAAATAAAATCTATTCTGCAATAACAGAATAGAGTTYCCTTGCCACACAGAGTGATATTTCACTTTAGTCACTTCAGTTTGAACTTGCCTAGCTTCACTGAGAACCTGTCTAATATCAGGTTTTTTACAATTAATGTCAAGCTGACACCTACATCTACATATTCCTATAAAATACGTAAGAATGAGAAAATGTTAACTTTTGAGGAGTGAAAGTTGTTAAGCTCACTTTGCCAGCACTAGAAATCAAACCTTGTACATCACTGTCCTGGTGTTTGCTACTGGTGGCCTGCTTTCAACACCTGCTAAATAAGTTTTTAGTTCAGTCTGATAGCACATCCTATAACAACACTTAGCGTCTCTCTCAAAATCTTGGACTGGATATATCCGATGCTCTGATTCTCCAATGTAAGTAATAAACCCTGTTACTAAGGTGAAAACAAAGTCTCTTGCACAGAGACAGACTAACCTATGTGACTGCTATATATAAAGTCACTGAGACTTGAGTGAGAAACTAGTATAATTATAATTAGGGCTCCTGTCATCTTTGGAATTGCTGTCCCATTGAACACTCATCTAAATCCAGGGGGACCGCTAGAAGTGGATTCTGCTATATATTCCCTTCAGACCCCCCTTTTTAGTGCCCTTTAATATTATTCCTACATCCTGATACCTAAATGAGTGTTCATGAAGGATGAATTTTCCTGTGATAGTGCTTAAATACAAAATTGGATAATCCTATCCCATTTCACCATACTATTTCACATCGGTTTTGCTTTTAAAGGTTTCTTTTCCCTTTGAAGGTTATTATTAAACCAAATTTTACACGGTAATTTTGCTCTCACCTCTTGCACTGATGCTTTTCGAACTTTTCTGAATCATTTACACTATTTACATGTCACTCAAGGCAGTTAGAATACCAAATCAAAAAGACCTATTTTCAAAAAGACTCCCCCGCCCAAAGTACGTCACTCTCTTGTAAGACAGGTCTAAATTCATAGCAAACCAAATGCCAGTTTACTGCCCATTAAAATTATAAGTCACTTTTTGTTTCTTTTTCCCGTCCAAAAAATCAAGGGTAGTTTTCCGTTCTGACTCCCTTTTTTTTTTTTTCATGGAATCACAGGATGGATGGCAATGGAAGGCATCTCTGGAGATCGTCTTGTCCAACCCCTCTGCCTAGAGCCATGACAACTACAGCAGGTTTCTCAGAGCTCTGTTCAGGCAAGTCTTGATTATCTCCAAGAATSTGCAGCTTCTCTGGGCAGCCTGTGCTGCTGTTTGACCAGCCTTACAGTCAAAAGGTGTTGTCTTACGTCTAAATGGAATTTCAATTTGTGCCTGTTATTCATTTTGTTCCTCTGAGCTAAGATGCATCATTTTGCACTCAACCAGCAAGGGAGGAACATATTGCATCTCCCTTTGTCCTCATGGCAAGTCAGAGGACCCTGAGGTGTCCTCTTGGGACAAAACCAGGCTCTTCCAACTCAGACTGGGAGAGCCATCCTGAAATTCTCATAAGCTGTTAGCAAACGGTAGCATGTCTTAGCCTGCTGAAAGGATAACCCCCAGACTGTTTCTTCATATTAAATAGTCTTTCCTTTGCAGCATGGTGAGTAGGCAACTGTACTTAATACTGCAAAACCTCAGGATTAATCTGAAGCTAAGTACATCTTTCATAACTGTTCTGTAAAAGCACACATAGGCATTACATCCAGTTAATGTAAATCAAAAAAATTCAATTGAAATTATAGATATAAAACTGCCTACCCCAGCTGAGGATATAGTTTTAAATGTTCATGCTTAGCTGTTGGGGAGCTAAACAAAAAACCAAACAAAATCCTGTCTAATCTCAGAGATGTTTCCAACCCACAGATGCTTCAAACACAGACATAACTTACCTGCCCTTAAAAGCTGTTAACTTCACCTGACAATGAGCCAGAAAATTTAAATGCTCCCAGCAGAACTTGTAAGTAGAACCAGAAATGCTTTGCCATAGGTGTTCATTTGGAGCATCATGATAATGACCTTCTCATTTTATGCCCTCGAGATTTCTTCTTCTATCAAACATGATTACTCAAATAAGTTAGTTTATTTAGAAAAAAAAATGAGCCACAGATTTTGAAGGAATTAACGTTCYGTTACACTTTAGCACAGAGTTGCAATCAAATTAAAATGAGGTTGAGTTCACTGTACAAGGGAAAAAGATTTGAATGGTTTTGTCTGGAGTCAGAGCAGCTAGAAAAATAGGAGACTAGCTTTAGAATAGCTGAGCGTTTTTATTACTAGAAAACATTCTACAGTCTTCAAAGTCTTCAGATGATATTTAAGATTAAATAGTATCAAGTTATATTCATTTGCTTGCTTTAAAATGGTCTAGCTAGTAAAACTTTGCAAAAGGAGCAGGAATAAGTATTTAAATTACTGTTTTGCTGCTCTCTTTCCAGTACAATGGGTTAAATATATTTGATTTTGCAATGGAAACACCTGATTTTCCTTCAGAATTTACACAACTTATTAGCTTGACTTACTGCAGTCATCTGCACTTCTGGCCAATATATGACACTATTCGTAATATGACCGCTTTACATCATCTTTGTAATGCAATAAAGTGCCGCATTCACATTAGAGATGATAAACTGAGGCAAGAGCTAGATTATTTAGTTTGCCTACAACTATAYAGAAAGTCTCTGGATAAGCTAGGAATTGATCAGTTGATCTTCACTGAAACATCCATCTACAGTGCATACAAATTATATTCTGGGTATCACGTGCCAAGTGCTTTCTGCGTCCTCCATATTTGCCAGTACAAGGACAGGATGAGCGTGCATTGCTTACTCAGTGTTTCCCTGAATTACAATCTAATGCATCCAATAATAATTTCAAATATACAGATACACTATATTAACTTAAACAGCTGGCTGAGAACTTCTGTTTGCAAGAGCTATTAATGTTATTGATTTCACCACACCATTTTTTCACTTTACCTCAATAGATGACTGAAGCTGTAGCCAAATAGTTCAACAGAAGCTAAATGTGAGACACTCTGTTCAATAACCTGGTCCAGCTTAAAGAGACTATTTTTTGTTATGTTTTAGCATATTCTTATAAAATGTTTTAGTTCACTGTGTACCARGTTCTCAGTGATTTGGCTGTCAGAGTTTAACAGATGCTTGCTGGGCAGCTCCCAGCTTCCMCTGGAGAATGCCAGGGCAGTTTCTTTTTGACTGGTGAAGAGGTAGCTCCCCATGTGGGCTCATCATGCAKCCCAGCGCCCACCTCCAGCACACCTTCCCCCAGCACCTCGTGCCCACCCTTGGCGGGCCCCTCCTGCACCCACTTGCGGAGGCCCCCGGGCTCTCCAGGTGGTCCTCTCTGACTGGGCGTTGCCAGCCCCTCTGAAAGGCAACCCCTGTAAGGTCTGGCACGAAGCAGGCAAGGTCCCACTACCTCAGAGGGGAGGGCACCTGCATCAGGCCAGACCCTGCTCTGCTGCAGCCCTCAGCGCAACACTCTTCATTCAGAGGGGGAGAACCCAATGCTGAATTATTAACAGTTCTTCTGTGAGAACASTGTCAGCTGCATCTGGCAGACCATGAGCACATTTTCCTCATTAACTTCATCGCTGGTTTGAGCAGAGTCCCCCCACCAGCAAGTACAAATCAAAGCAGTTTTGTTTGTTATTTTTCTGTAAAAAAAGTTGGAGGAACTATTGTTTGCAAAATATATTTCCTGGCAGCCAGACAGGAAGAGAAGCTTTTAAAATTTCCCTTCTAGACATAAAATGRTAAGTATTTAAGCACCAATTAATTACTAAGCAAAACATATACTCATACCTTCAAAGAGCACTGTAAAGAAAACACAAAGGATGCACTAAAATAAGACTTCCGCTTTAAAAAAATAAATTCTYCAAAGAGACTTCTCTTGCATGGCAGAAGATAAGGTAAAGCAACATTTCTTATGTAATTTTGGGATAAGAATTAAAAMCAAAGRAAAATAAACCAAATAGTTTACATCTCTATAGTAAATATTGTACAAAAATTACATGGATACAAAATTCTCTGAGCCTGTGCAGATTTTCATACAGGGAGATGACTGTATGAAATCTATCTTCTTTTTCTTCATTTTGCTTTGCATAAACCAATCTTTTTTGGCCTCTCAGACCCTTTTCAGACAACATCTACTTTCTCCTAAATTACTGTATGTAGGTATATCTTGATGTTCTTCTCTCTAATATCCAACTCAGGAATTGCTACTTTGACTCCTTGGGATTTCTTCACACCTCCTTATCAATGACAGTTCCATGCTCCTCTTCTAAGCCAAATCCTGCTGCACCTTCCTTGCATTGATACCACATTTTCCCCTCTATTGTTACAGTTGTATGGTCAGCTGGGTTCATGTGCCTGGTTCATTCATATGCCAAACACAGTTATTCAGGTCTGGATCATAACATTGGTAATACGATTGTAAGCATGTCCTTCAGCCCCCTTCAGGAGCAGCAAGTTATAAAGACAAATGGACTGAGAGCCGGGATAATTCCAGATCCACACAAAAAGTATTATTTATGACTAAATCAAAAGGAGACTGTGAGATCAATGCAACATTCCTTCAGTGAATGTGCAGGTACAGTACATGCTATGGAGAATGTGAAACCAGGCAGATGATCTGAATTGTAAAAGATATGATGCATTCACTTAAAAAAATTAATATTTTTGTGGAAGCTTAATCACAGGCCTGTATTTAGTGAGAGGTCTGGGGAGAGGAAAAAAGTAAAGGGCATGAGACAGCTCAGGACGTCAGAGTCTGTTACTGCCTTGCTGCTGGTACCACCCATTGTTCCTATTCCTGCATGAATAATGTGGGAATGTCTCAGTTTACCTTTCTTCCTGTCACAGCTCTGTCTCCTTTTCTTGAATTTAAAGAATCTATTAAGATTCTTCAGGGAAGATCGAGGTTCAGGTCTTCAGGAAGGGATTTTTACTGTCTCTGCAGTATTGCCCCACCTGCCCCTGGACAGCACAGTTAATCTTTGAGGGTCAGCACACTTTGACTGGAAGATAAGCAAGAAGGAAACCTGAGGCAGGGAAGAAGTAGGAAAGAGCTGGAGGGAAGAGGGTATTACAAAATGGGAGTGGAAATTAAAAAAAAAATACCAGATTTTCTGCATTTGCTAAAAGTCTGTTCCAAAACCACTGATGGCCCTTTTCCCAGAGAATACTAGTATATTTAGGTATGTTCTATATATGTATAATATACATACACTTTGTACCTCTAGCAGCCATAATGAAGGAATTGTGCCTGCTGGATATTTGGCACAGACTTCTTGCTGCTGTACCTGCTGTGTGACTCTGCTCCCTCTCACGGAGTCCTAACTGTAACAACGCCCTTGAGAATCCACTCTGCAAAAAGCACTGCCTCTTCCTCAGGAAYTGCTGAGCAGTTTCCTCATTCTGACATTTGCTATTTATTGATCYTTGTCTACACTGTCTTCCCTTACATTAGGAAGGTGGTAATGTAACAGCCCGTTTACAACCAGTGCTGTGTTGTACTGTAGCATGAGAGAGATGTGTTGAGACACACTGGCTCCAAGACCTAGAGAAATTCCCTTCTGTGCCTCTCGGCATGTTTTCCAATTTAACTCTCAAGCAGACCCAGTTAACAATAAGACCCTTCCTTTATACAGAAATGTCAAAGCAAAACCAAGCTCAGTGAAGGAGCTTAAGTCAAGGAGAAACAGAAAAAACACAGCCAATCCAGAAAACATTGAAAAAGTTCACTAAGGGGTAATAAGCTAATTGATGTGGAAAGGGAAAGAACAAGACACAGGGAAAAAATATATATAAAAAATAAACCCAGAGAACAGGAGACTCGGGTCTAGAAGCAGAGTTGGAGTTAATAGACTAAATACAGTTAGTGAAACTACACACAAAAGGTCCATATATCAGCAGGCTGGGGAAAAAAAAAACAACAACAATGAAAAGCCTCCAAAAAYACCACATATTGTAATAGGCTATCGGAGTAGGTCGGTCAATTAGAAATGAGTCACAGATTAAGTACGTAAAGGTATGCAGCACCTGAAGTGGTACAGAAGCAGATGGTGGGTATTGATACTTTTTTTCTATTTGCCAACTTCTTGCCGCTTGGTGGCAATGAGTTTTGTTGCACAAAACATACCAGCCATATAGTAAATGAGCAACAATTGAAAGGAAACGTACTGCATATTTTTCTGAATGGCAGATTTAACTTCAAATCGTCTTTTAAAAACAAGTAGGTCTGTAGAAAAATGTATTGTGGTGCTAACTTCTACTGAAAGTACCCAGCCTCACAGAGCACTGTTCTTGGAGRTTATGTGTTTCCCTACTGTTTGCCCTAGCTGTCAAACGCTAGTTGAAGAGTTCTTGTTTTTCCCTTTACTACTCACTTTGTGTGTAGACACTTCAACAGACCTGAATGTATTATTACATTGAGATAAGATATTATAGGGCAGTCTGTGGCTCAGACACAAGTTACGTTCTGGAAGGAAATAATTGGCAATAAGTAGACATTTCCAGAAGTCCGTTGGAATTGGTGGAAGTATTTGTGCACATTTATTCTATGGTCAGCCTAATATGATCAAGGTAGGGATTCTGAGAGGAGGAAAASACAATTATACTAGCCAGCCTCAAGATGCTCTCCTAATGTCAGTAAGTGCCAGCTTTCCTTGATACAATCTTTAATTATTTGCAATTAAATCTAACTCTGGATATTCAGAGAAAATTGTTCATTAATTCAAATATTTGGAAGAATCAGTGAATATAATTTCCTTTAAAATGAAACCTTTTTAACTTAACTGTAAATCAGAAAAGAATAGTGGAAAATTTTTAGGTTTTCATATTGGCATCCTGCTTAACAAAACTTCAGTGTCCCCCGGAGACACTTTAGGGTGGCAGTAAAACAGAGGGTGCCTCTGTGCATATTGCCCCTACCCTGAGATAAGTCTACTTTCCTCCTTCAGTATAGCAGTTGTAAAAAATATCAAGTAATATGAGTAGTCCTGCCTGCTTACATGACACAGGCACACATTGRCCAAACATAAAATGGAGACTCTGGGCTCTTTCAACACCTACCAGTCAATGATTTGTGTCACTGCATACAAATTATTTTCATTCCTCACTGACACGAAATGAATTCTAAGCAGGTACAAAGGGAGATGTGCCTCTGTCCCAATTGCAATCTCAAGAGTACAATTGATTAAATATATTTATCTTGAAAAATGACAGGTTTTCAGCATCACAAATTTATTTCCAGAGATGCCTGAGTTACGTTTCCTATCTTGTGATCAGCTGCATCCCTGAAGCAATCTATCACCCCTTTATTTAAAAGAAAATATTCATGAACAAAGGTAGTGTATGAACACCTGTAGCCCCTGAAGAACAAGAGAACTCTGGGCATCAAAGCAAAGCATCAAAAGAGGCAGCAAACTAGGAAACTGCAATTTAACAAGAGCAATGAGATTGAATTTCAACTGAATKAGATTCTCAGTCCAGGGCCTGATTACCTGATTTTGAACAAGTCACTTCACCCTTAGGTCTCTCTTTCCTTATGCGATGTTCACAGTGTAAACACACAAGGCAGTCAAAGTGTGATGCAGGACAGCCCCCAGATGTATTTGTCTGCCCTAGCAGTGCCATTACCTGGATGAAGAGCTCTGCCAAAAAAATGAAAAGCAAACATGGAAAAAAAATCTAAATCAGTTTACACTAAGCTGAACTTGTAAGCCATCATCGTTTAAGTAAGTTAAAATCTGTAGGGTTTTCAAGAAGGCCAGGTCACTGAAGTGCCTACTGAGCACTCAGTCTTGAGGTATTAAAACATACTGTTCCCCATCACAGGAACATTTCTCACTTAACCAGCCAGTCCTCATGGGCATGAGGAATTTCTCTCACTGTCTCATAATAAGCATCTTCAGCAGAGAAGTTTAAGAAAACAGAGCACAGAGGTCTAATCCAAAGTTTTATGCCCTAAGTGAGAGTCAGTTAGATTGACTTACAACAGACTGTGCACTCTGAGGTGGAAGAATGAAACTTAATTCATTAAACCAAAGGGAATGCAGTGGTTTTAATCATATCCCCAAAGAAAAGCCAGGCTGCTGTTATGTAGTTTACCAGCACGGGAAACACCAGAGTTCAGAGGTTATTCCGGAACACAACCAGTTGGAAGTGGCAACTTCTATTAAGAAGCCTTGCAAAATTCCAGCAGCAGTCACTGAGCACGTTGGACTGAAGACAAGGTGGGGTTTAGACTCCTTCCATACTTCATTTCAGTGACATACATGCTGAAAATTCCTCCAGGCAAAAGATTAACGCATGCAGTCCTCTATAGCAGTGTATATAAATTACAGGTTATGTGCATCAAAATAATACAGAAAACAAAGATSGAGATATAACTTCTACAGAGTTGAAAATCTATTTCACTGACAACACTTCTGATAATCTCTAACTTTGCTAACTCATCTTAAAAGAAGAACAATCCCCTCCTGTGCCATTATATAAAGGCACATGGAAGCTATATGACTCCCCAATTCCTCACATTTCTGCAGAAGAAAGATTGGTACTTTACCCCGATCTCTGCCATGAGTAAAAGGTGTCCTTAATGGTAGCAAAAATGGACGGAGCAGAGGGAACAAAACCTTTCCTTTACAAAATGTTTCCTACCTCAAGTGTCTTAGGATGCCTGAAGGAAGAGACCTGCCAGCCTTAATGTGTGAGGAGCTGTCTTGCCTGGACAGTTGGCTGTCTCAGTGGTTTCACCTACTGCCCTCCTTATTGCAACATATCTGTCATTGGCCAAGACATCATCAAAGACGTATCTGGAGATACAGAGGGGMAAGGACTGAATGAACTCTTGCAAATTGTATTTGCATCATCGGATGGCAGTTCTATGTGGCTACCACCCAACCTCCATCACCCTGTCATCCAGAGCTAATGCCACATACTTTCTTTCAGTCCATTCTCATCTTGCATTTAAAACTGGTTTTTTTTCTATTAAGTATTTCCCCATTATACATGCACAGGGAAAGAGAAAGAGTGGACTGACTTCTGCACAAGCAGAGATGTTCCAGGGCAAGATCATAATTTATTTATTGGTTTAAGTCTGAATAGCTTCATCTGAACTAATAACTCTCCTAAGTTCGTTCTGTGCATGATTTACTCTGGTAGACAAATTAGTAAGTGTAAAGAGATGGATAGAGCAGCCAAAATCTTTTCCATTTCAGTACCAAGGGAATATAGCTGCTGCATGGTAGCAAAACACTGAATAAGAGAATAAAAGTTCAAAGCTAAATAATTGAAAACTTGGTTGGGTAAAACCATCTCTTTTGCTAACCAATCCTGTGTAAGTGTTTTATGAAAAATACAGAGCCAGGCTCAGTTCCTGGATAAAACATAATTATTTTATAAAGACATATAGTAATTGAGCATGATTCAGRGATAGCTAAAGAAATAGCACCTTTATCAATGTTCAGGGAAACAGTTCATATTTTAAAGACTCCACAAGGGCAACTGCTAGATATAGTCCRTCTGTTCATAAAAATCAAAATGAGAAAAAAAATCAATTATGATTTAAATTTAAATCAGATTTCAAAGCTTTTAAATTTCTTTGTCCCAGATTGCAAGTACACAGGCTTTGGATTTAAGACCGGTGTGGTCTATTTGAAAGAATGGCTGGCAGGTCACACCATTACATGTTCAGGTCTCTCCTTTAGGCCAAATTCATGAACATTACTGAATTTCTCCCCTTTTTACTCCCAGTCAAAATGGTATCCTAAACTTCAGTTTCCATAGCCCAGCCAGCATAGCAGCCCATAGCCCTTTTTTCTCCAGAGCCCTCCAGGAAGGTAGTTTGCTGCCCTGGCCCTCTGCCAAGGCTCCTGCCCCGTCRGGAGACCAAGTGGTGGCTCTCTGGCTGTGTTCTCTGTCCCCTCACATTTCAGAAGCAGAGCGCACTGAAAAATCAAGTTCCACATTCCTAGCTCAGATCAACGAACTGTAGGAAGAAGTTGGATGAAAAGATAGTGACAGAAGTGAAACAGAGGTCACATCAAATATCATTTTGCAAATGAACAGAYTGGTTCAATGTCTCTCAGATCATAAGACACTGCGCATAGGTATTAGTAGGAAACAGAACTCATAAAGACAAATTGACGGGTATTCTCACATGCAAGGGATGCAACTTGGGAATTAATAGAATTGAATTTGCTGTGGCAGCATAAAGATCAAATTACATTTTTGCTGGGAGAGCTGCAATGCTAAGAGCTAATACCATAGCAAGACCTCTTCAGTGTTTTTAATTGCATTAGCAATACGAGGTCAGGTACTTGTCCTTTTGTGAGATCAACTTCATGTTATTAATCTGCAGAGAAAACTCTGCATTCAGATGGATTTATTAACATTGYCTATGTTACTTGAAATATATACTGCAAACCCTGTGGAAGCAGGGAAAATATTGAATGTAACAATAAGAACTGCAAATCAAACTCCACATTTTCAAAGGAACTAGCCGAACTTCACTGAGTTGGAGTGAGCAATGAAGATTTATGTCAGCTGAGAGCTTGGTCCATTATTTCTGTAATACTACGTAAATCATCATAAAACATGACAGATGCAGTATTAATGATGAGCTGCTAAAACTTAACCAGGGTCTCCCTCAAACCTTGCTGCTTCAATCAGTGCTATATATGACACTTCTGGAATAAACTGTTCTTTCATTCCAAATCCATCAAATTTTATATTTTGCCTCTCCTTGAAGTGATGGATTTTTGGCTGGGACAAACTTTATAGTCAGGTCTTTGCTGGTCCTGGGCTAGAGTTCACTTTGAGAGTACAGCCTTCCTCCGCTTCTGAGGACGCGTGAAATTTGTGTGAGAGTCAGGTAATCTGATGGGCAAACAAGTTCCCTCTCACTGAGCCTGCAGCGTGAACAAGCTGACACTAGATGAGGATGAAGGGGAAATCCAGAATAATGAAGAAGGTAACTCCCAGAACCGGCTTTCCTATCCTTCGCCCTCCAGGCAGCGAGGAGAAGGGTGTGCATGCGAGAATGGTGCTTTCACATGCTTCAGCAAGACAGTAGCTGTGCCCACAGTACTGCTAAATAAAGGATGGATACCTATCAGTGCAGGAAGGAACACAGCACAGCTTTTGCAAGGAGTCGCTGTTTCAGCAGGCACCAACCATTTTAGGAAGTAAAAAAAAAAAGACAGACACTAACTGTTTCTTAATGCTTTGAAGTCGAACTGCAGCACATCCCTCAGACACAGCGAATTTCTCTCCTTTTCCCACAGCTCTCCATGATAGGTCAGACAAGGCGTTTGGAGGGCCTGTGGTGAAACTGTCCTTTGGGGCTGACCTGCAGCTTTCCATGCATTTATATGAAGGCACGTGGGGGAAGCAAGAGAATAGCCTGCCCTCCAGCCTCTTGAGGCAGAAGCCCATCCCATCTCACTGCTGTGCTTAGCCACAGCCTTTTCAAGACTTTGGGCCTGCAGGTGGCTGAATGGACTATCATGCAGAAGTGGTTACCTTTTTCAGAGGAGCTTGGGAGGCCCTGTGAAAATGGCACCYRCACTGAGGATCCCATGCATCCCGAMATCATGCGATGCTTCTCYAGTGTTGCAGAACTGGCTTTAAAAAATCATACAGTTCCCAAATCAACTGAGGCTATTTTGAGGTGCTCTTGGTTTTTAGCTTTAGGATTCTGGTTTTCACATTTTTTCTACAACAGGTATAGTGCTGGAAGTATTTCCCTGTAAATGGACAGGCTTCAGAGATCACAAATGCTTAGACTTTAGGCTGCATCTCACAAGAGTCTCGAAGTGCTGCAAAAGCAAGCAGTAATGTGGAGCAGACATATAAGAAGTCCAGCTGATTTCAGTGAAAGTATTCAGCATGCAGCAGTGACCGTGTGCACAGGTCACCATGAAAGAGTACACATTATAGCCGTATGCATGCAGCATTAGCATATTAATTCTATTGCAGACAACAGTACTAATATGGTCTTGAGTCCTTTACTGATCACTAAATAATTAACTTTTACCACCAAAATACTTTGGTTAATMATTTTTTCCATAACAGTTGAAAGTGGATCAGATCACAAACCACCGATATAGCAACTCTTTCCAGTACTTTGCATTTTCGTGTGAGAYGAACTAGATAAATTAACTAGTCTTTTCTCAGCTACAGTATTCATCATTCGGATGAATGTCATTTAGATCAGCAACATTCTCCRTTCTAATAATTTATGTGAGAAAGAAAATTGAAATTAAAACATTTTTTCAAGCTACTTGTTGTGAACAGTGTTGGCACTCTTGAGCTGAAAGATGCTGACTCAACAGCACTTTCATAGATGAGAATTTCCCCAAAGAAATAGAGAAAAATAGGGGATAGGGAAGAAAAAAACCCACATCATAGGGCCAAATCCTGGCCCACAATAAAGCTGTTCTAGGAAAAWGTTGGTGATGAAGAGCTGATATAGGAGCACCTGGTAATTGTCAGAATGACGTTACCTCAGATTCACACCAATGCCAGCATCTGAGGGTGGTTTAGCGTGCTGCCTCCAATCCAGAGGCTAAGCCACCTGTTCAGACCTAGTCATGTGCGGCCCATTTGGTAAAAGGCTGCATTCGCTGTCAACTCCAGGGTCTCCAAGTTGTACAAAGCTACACTAAAGGCTGAAGAGGCCCAGAAAGCTTCCTGCTGCATGTTGCAAGGTGTTAGACTTTTGCTGCAATAGGCAAGCAGATCTTGTAGCAACTATATCTATGCCCCCCCAAATTTACATGCTGTCTTTCTCCTCCAACACAAAATGGAAATTTCACAAGTAACGAAGAGAAACAAAGCTTCTAAGAACTGTTTCCTTAGATGACAACAGCACTGCTAGATACTGTTGCTTGTGTGACTTGACCCACAGAGAATCTAAATGGTTGCAGATGGAGCAGACTTTGCATTTTCATTTGATTTCTCTTACAAGTTTGTAAGAGAAATATTAATAGCACACTAATGGTAGCAATTACTGTAATGAATGTAACAGCTGGTACCAGCAGCTGAGCATATGTTTCGGTTTTATACTTTTCATGTATGGCATGAGATGGCTCTGAGCAGTTGCAATCACTGTCTCTCACTTTTTCCTCTCTGAGGATTCTATTTTCAGCAAGTCTGTGCTTGTGGCAAAAAGATGGAGAGCTACTTCTGTAAATATGTCGCCTCTCAGGAGGTTACTCACTGCTCTAAGAAACAGGTAACATGTTCAAAGTATGGTCAGTCTCTCAATCTACTCTGGTCCTCTCAATGAGTACGGTTTCATCACCAAAGCAAGTATCTTTCAGTTGTGCATCAAGCAGTTTGTTCCTCCTCTTCCTAAAGAGAAAACTAGGTGGAGGGACTCCTGCAGTAGAACTATGAAGCAAGAAACAATTCTGCTCATTTGGAAACATTTACAAACAAAATGCATGTCTGGGCTCCCAAGATTGCCACCCACCTGCTCCGCTTCTGAACAAACCCCATGAGAGTAAATGAAACAGAAACGTAGCACAGACACTAAGAAAGGGCAGAAAGGAACTAAGAAAATTATTCTGGCCCATCTTCACTCAGATTAAACCCAGAATTTTAATTAGGAGTGAACTAGGCTCCTGCTCTGCAGGACATGGGCATCTAGCTGCCATTAGACTGATGGGTTTTAGTCAAACCCATATGATGATGCCAACCTCCCCAAAGGCAATTCAGTTCAGGGCTTTACCTCCAAATTCCCGAAGGTTGCCAAACTTGGCATTCAGCATTCATGTTTTAAACTTGGAATTGAAGCCTATTCAAATGCTTTGCTGCATTTATATGCTTTTCATGCTAACACAGTCTAGGTATTAAGGAGCCTGAGGCACTTCCAAGCTTCAGTAAAAGCTTGCAGGAACTGAACTGAGTGCAGGAAACAAAGGAAGCATGAAAGGCAGTGAGCACTTCTGGTATTCACTTTACATGGTGTGAAGACTTAAAAGGCTACAATGACTGTGCCTGTCATCTGTTCATCTACTGAACATTCAAGGATAATATTCATTGAATCAGAATTCTTTCCTTCCCTATCATCTAAGATAAATTTCAGATTCCTCTTTAAACCAGGCCTCAGACTCTTACTCAATCAACCAACCAAAATACTACAGAAGTACTTTGTTTCTCCTGAAGAGCTACATGTTCTAAAATTACCTCAAATCTTTCTCAGAACAAAATGCTTCCACATTTCACCAAGTTCCCAGGCTAATGTCTGCATCTATTATCACATTTGGACTTCGCCTCTTGGAAACTCAAGTCAAAGTTGACTCTCATGGTCCCATTTTCTAAACCAACAGTACTGGTTACCCCTTGCTCTTGTCCTGAAGGACTATTCCAGCTTACACTGCCATTATGAAATGTAATGACTGCATTTTTAAAACTCCTGTCTGTCAAATGCTTAGGGTGTGAACAAAACATAAGTTTTACATTTAAACTTCATGTGCATTCAGCAGGACACTATGCAGCAATCCTCAATGTCAAAAGACGGAAAAGAGAGTGTAAGGCAGAGAGTAGAGAGAATACACCAAGATCATTGTTGAAAGGAAATTAATTTCCTAGAAGCAACTGAAGACAAAATACAGTTTTTCCATGCTAAAATACAGCTTTAGGATCTTTACTGCTCTGATATTGCTGGAATGCAAATCTCAAAGTACAAAGCTCAGAGAAAAACAAAGACAAGTAGCATATCCACTAAGGTCTGTAAAAAACAAAGGGACAACTTAAAGGCAATCAGTGTAATAGCAAAACACGCACAGTTGCTGACTTCAGCGAGGAAGCAGAGTGCTGCATTTTCAACAAATGAGAAGCTCTGAAGAAGAATTGCTGGCAGCTGTGTTAGAAGGACATTGAAATAATAAAATCCTATGGTCACAAGGGCAAGCGTTGCAGATACAGGTGAGTCATAGACTACTTCAGGACACAGGTTTTTGAACCTCACAACTATAAGGGACACCTGCAACGTGGCCTCACATGTCTCTGTGGCAAACACAGGATCAAGGAGAGAGGCATCCTCAGATGACTGAGCTGCCACAGTGTCATTTTTAGACACCTTTGTCTGGCTTGCTTAATCCCAAACAAATCCTCTCAATGAAAAGCAAGGCAGAAGTCCTATTTCTGCTCAAATCAATGAGTGCCAGGTTGATGGGAACACAGCCCTAGAAAGTGAAGGCTAAATGTCACCACTGCTATAACGTCTCTTTTGTTTAATTTTGTTTTCTTTAAAGATATGGAAGAAACAATATGTTCTTATTCAGATTCTAGAATATCATCCAGAAATGTTGTGATAGTGTGACCCCATTGCAAAATTGTGGTAAAAGCTGTACAACAACAGCAGGTATTCTGATAAGTCTTACATCTTTGAGAAAGTATGACAAACAAGATCAATAAATACACACGGAATTGTAACAGATCAAAAAATGCACTTGACATTAAAAATTAACATAAGCTTCAAGATGATTCTGCATGGCCTTTTCTATGGTGTATTTTAAAAGTACCACCCATAACACAAACACCTACATCATGGGCAGCTGTCTCACTGCATTGTTACAGGATTTTGCTATTCATTTAGTGCTGAAAAGGAGGTGGCTCACAGTCCAGATGACATGTCATCCTTTTTTTCCCCTTTCATTTTTTTTACTGCATTATCTGCACAACAATGACACGGCCTCGGGGAAAGGCACCGTACCATGCCTCAGGACACCTGGATTCTTCTCTTGGCTCAGCCACTGGCTGACAATGACCTTGAGCAAGTTTTTAATCCTTATTTTGTCCATTTTGTTCATTCAGGACGAGGTTGGTCTCTGCCGCTATTAATGCGGTGTCCATGTAACACCCTTTATGTAACACATTAAGACAATCTGTAAATATGCAGGAGAAACAATACTACACGCATTACAAACAGAGAGGAACGCCCATGCAAGCTCAGGGGGAAGAATTTGTGCCTCCTTCCTAAGCTGCTGCTGCAGTTCAGTGACTCAAGGGCCCCTCGCGATACTGTGCCTCGCATCCACRGCTAGGACAGGTCATCAATTCACCAGCTGTATTCTGGCCAAATTACAGTATTATCACTTGAGACCAAGTGGAAGAGGAGCTTGGTGGCAAGGATACAGTGTGGAAGGTCATGTTCAAAACCAGACTATTTCGTCTTTATTCAGGGCCTTACGAATTTACTTGTCACAGTCCTGAACAGCTAACACCACTTTCAGACAGGTTTGTAGGGGTAGCACAACTTTCCACAGGCTAGAGAAGAAAGAATTACCATGCATAATAATAACATAAAATCAAGTGCAACATTTTGTTTAAAGAAATAATTCAAATGAAGTATTAATACACTTGGTCGAGTTTTTAATTTTTTTAACAATTCCATGTCCCAAACTGGAGACGTAGTAACAGAAAGCATGAGAGAGAGAGAGGAAGAGAGAGAGGGAGGGAGGTGGGGGAGAGGCAGATGCCAATGCCACAGACTTCAGCATTGATACTGTTCTCCCAGCTACACCCTCAGTATTTCAGACAGTCCCCATTTACTTATGTCCTGCTCCGGGTTCATTCCTGCCCTGACTGATGTTCCAGCTACTGAAAGCCTTTGTTGAAGCTAAACCTTAAGGGGTTGCCTGTGGGCTAAATACTAAGGCATATTCTTTTTAAATCTTGAGTTTTATTATATTCTGGCCCCTGAGACAAAGAAAGCAATGCATTAAATATAACATATTTTTCAAAGCAATTACTATCATCAGGAGTATGTCACTGCATAAATCTACCACTGAGTGAATAGTAGTTGGGAGGATACATTTCTTGTCCCTAAACGCAGTCGTAGACAATACCTATGGGACTGTCCATTTCATTCTCCATTTAAAAAAAAAATAAATGGTGGATTCTCACATACTTTTCAGAGCCGGAAACACTTGCTGTACTGTTGCCCCCGTATAGCTGTCTTTTATAATATAAAATGCAGTTTAAAAGTATAGATCTTCCTTGCTATTGTACAGTTGATCACTCCCAATGCCCTGCCACACCTGCTGCTTTGTGTAACACAATGAAATTTTGCCATGTGGAAAGATACAGTCCCAGTGAACCAAAGAAAAAAATTAAATGAACCAAAAAACCCTCACCCGAGGTAAAAACACCACAGGTTTCAGTCTTGATGTAAGAAACTGCTGTGTTGTACATACTGTCTACACTTAGTTTTCAGTATTCCTTACAAGTATTTGTTCTTTACGTCATTGTCAAACAAATCCCTCAAAGAGAACCTTTCTGACCTTGCAATAAGCTGACCTTGCTTTGTTCTTTACTATATTATTTTCTGGCTTGCACAGCCAATTTTTCCATTTCTTTGGTCAATGAGCTCTCATATCCTTTCCCGTCAGTCCCACCATTTCTGCAGAAACTAAAAAGGCACAAACTAAAACTAAGCTTTAGTTTAACTCTAAACCATTAAAACTGGGTTTCAGGCAATTTTGTGAAAATTATCAAAAAGTGTAAAGTGGCTCTCTAATTAATAGAGAAAACCCATGAAGCTCAAACAGCATGGTTTTTCATTCAACTATACAGTCAGTATCAAAGCTCCTTGAGCTTTTTGTGTAAAAGATTAGGTCCCTAATATCATGACTAGTATTTTTAAATATAGTGCCTTGCTTCAGACGCTTAAGTAACAGCCTGAGTGTCAGGTAATTTGCTGTAGGCTCTCTAGTGTGAAGACAATCTTCAGTTTTCCAACACGTTTTCACAAAGAACCTCCTTATTCCTGCAGTCAACATTTATTGGTGTTCATATGATTTAAGAAATAACTTTTAATGCCTGCAGGCAATCCTGTCCGAGCTACCTGCAGTGACCCACGGACTATAGTGTCCCTCAGAAAGTACTCTCACATTTATATACAAATATATACCAGTTTGCACCACCATTCGAGATAAAAACAACATTGTACTACCTACAATAATAGTGCTAGCCGCTGAAGTTAAGTTCAGTTGCAAGCTATTTTTAGGGTATGTTCCTTCTGGATACGGAGCTGGTTTAACCTTTGCTGACAGCAATGTCTTGACAGTCTGCTCAAAGGTGTCTGGATGTCTGAACTACATATTTTCCTTTTTCACTGGGGTGAAGACTCTGTGTGATGTCATGTAGCTGAGAATAGGGTGGTTTTGGCAAGGGTACATCTGAAGGTAGTGGGTTTTAGCAAAGATCTTCTAAGAGTCAAAGACCTTGAGCATGTTTTACAGAAAAAAGAGCAGAGCAGCTTTTCTTAAATACCCAGTTTCACAAGGGACTGAGCTGAAAGCCCAGCTACCAAATCAGCCCCGGAGTCTTCATCATGCAATTTATCCACTCCCCCAAAATCACCAATGAAAATATCCATGTATTGTTTCTAAATTAAGTGACTTATTGATGTCTTAGTAACTAGTCTATTTTTATAATACAGCAGCCTAATGAATGTTCGTAGTCAGCCTGCAGAAGCTGGAGAGGAGAAAGGCAGCAAAAACCCCATGAGCTGGAGCTCAAATGTCAAGGAGCACTTCTGCTTTCGAGATGCAGTTATCTGAGCTGTGCGGTGCTTTTATTGCAGCCAGCACGGAGCAGTCCAGATGTCCGCAGGAGCATTGGTCTTGGAAATGAGAACGTAACCCAAATTCTGCCCTGTTATACAGGAAGAAAATCTCACCAGGAAGCCTACTGAAATCAATAAACTTTTGCCAGATTTACACAGATATAACAGGGATTAAAAAATTGGCCTCCTATAGTATATGCTTTCAGCAACGACCAGATGGGTAACGTCACATACAAATATCTGACCTGTTAAAGTGAGGTTCAGCAATGCCAGGTATGTGATTTTGGTATTTAAGTATTTTAGAACCAGGGTAACTATTTGGCACATTGCATTCAAAATGGCTCAGTACCCTGGTGCTTTCCAGTGCTGACTCAGTATGGTGCAGAGATCCTTTGCAAGGTAGTAAGCTCCTGAAAATAGAGAACCCCCAAATCACTGCAGCAAAATACAGCTTTTCTTACACATTGTGGTAATGGCTGTAATTGATGCATTACCATAAGAATTTTCTTTTCTCCTTTACTCATGTTTTTAAATGGGTTATTGTTAAATACTATGGGCAGTACAATATTATACCAAGACTGGAGGGGGTGATTGGTGTGGGAATTTTTAATATCAGTTTCATTTAAGCAGGAAACCTAACTTGCATGGAATATTATTTTAGTACTTTTCTAGAAACACATAGATTTTCTGCCATGGATTGTGTGGTCAAAATCCAAATGCAAGAACATCTTTCCCTGAATATCATTGTTTTAATTGTGTTCCAGTGAGTTAATATTTACACATTTAGAAAGTAACTACTGTGGCATTTTAAAAGGTTCCTGTGAATGGCAAGCTGACAAGTGCTTGCATATCATTCTAAGTAAAACTACTTCACATTGTTCTGCTGACTATAACAACTATAATTACTCTTTTATTCAAAATGCTCAACATGTTTCAAGAAAGAATACAAAATCTTCCCTAAGTGTTCTAATGAGTCTGCTTTCCACTTGAAGAGCAAATCCTTAAGTGGTAGAACATGTAAATTAACAGTATGCCAAGAGTTGCCCTAAATAAATATCACCCCATCATTTGCAGTTAATTTGACTCAGTCTGACAATGCTGAGCTATTAGGCTTCTGGGTACTGAGCTAAMAGAGAGGAAGGTAGCAGTGTGACAAGCTGTTGATGGCGCTTAGACAAACAGTTATCTGTCGTACTCACTGGGCCTTTGCTTGGTTTTGTCAGTATGCTCACTCTATGGAGAAGAAAGATAAACCCGGGTATTTAGTCAAACTATTAGCCGTTTCTTTGTTTAAAAGTTGCATTTGAAGATAGCCACAATGTTCTGAAACCTATTCAGTATTTTGAAATTACTCAGCAGCTCACAGGGAGTACATCCCTGAAACCCATGGAAATATTACTGTTCATTTCACAGAGCCAAGAATTTCATTCCTGGTCTGTTAATTTCCTGTGAAAAACTCATTATGAGTTTCTGCTGCTTGCATTACCATTAGAAAAATACTTAATTGTTTTTGCTTAAAAACAGTCACTTCATGTAAATGAAGCATAGGAACACAAATTTTATGGACTAAATAACATTTTCAGAAATAAATAAGTTCACAACCACGCTTTTAGATCAATTTGACATAGAATAAAAATCTCATGTGAACACAAAATAAGATGTAGCAGTCTTTTCAGTGTCAGAGCAGCCTGTTCAGGCCACGAATGTGAGCCCTAGTGGAAATTAATTTTTGAGAAATACTCCATTACTTATACTAACAATTAGATTTTTGTGATTATAAGTTAGTGAAGTTTCAAAGAAACTTTGTGGAGGAGGGAGCCAATAGATGATTTGAAATTAAAAGGAAAGAAATAGAACACAAAATACGAATACCTTTACCTCAACAATTCAATACATATTGCACCCGTATTTCAAATACTGTGCACAGTCCTAGTCTTTCCATTTCCAAAAGGACATAGCAAACTAGACAAGATACCGAAAGGGAAACAAAACCAGCCAGCAGTTCTTTTACGGAGTGCTGGGAGACCTTGGGCAGGCCGGCTGCGCCTCCCCTTCCCGCCGGCGGCATGTCTGGATGCTTCGGCCCCTCGCAGCCGCTGTCGGGCACAGGGGGCTGCGCCACTTGCAGGGAGACGGGGTGGTGGGGGGTCACTGAGGACCCCCGACCCTCCTGGAACACCTTTGCTCTGAGGAAYCTGAACTAGTTGAAGATGTCCCTGGGGAGACCTGATTGCTGCCTGTCAGTACTTCGACGGGGCTTATAATAAAGATGGGGACAGACTTTTTAGTAGGGCCTGTAGTAATAGGACAAGGGGGAATGGTTTTAAACTGAAAGAGGGTAGATTCAGACTAGATATAAGGAAGAAATGTTTTACAATGAGGGTGGTGAAACACTGGCACAGGTTGCCCGGAGAGGTGGTAGATGCCCCATCCCTGGACACATTCAAGCTCAGGTTGGACGGGGCTCTGAGCAACCTGCTGTAGCTGAAGATGTCCCTGCCCAGGGGGGTTGGACTAGATGACCTTTAAATGTCCCTTCCAACCCAAACCATTCTATAATTCTATGAATAGTATAGAACGTTTCCTAAGGAAAAATTCCATACGCCCTGGCTTCTATAGAATGGAAAAAGGAGAGCTGAGGCTGGAATAGGAAGAAGGTTTACTAACTGTGATTGCTGTGGAGAAGATGAGTGGGGAAGGATGCGTTTTCTCTCCCTGGCATTAGAAGCAGCTAACTGGTGGCATTGCTTGCCTTGGGATACTGTAACTGCTAAAAGCTTACACATGTTCAAAAATTGGTTAGAGAAATGGCAGGAAAATCCACTGTGTGTCACAAAGCTGTTGCCTCTGGTTCAGAAGTGCCTAAGGGGCAAATCAGTGGAGGCTGGAAGAGCAGTACAGCATCCGCGATCGGTATASTGTACGTGAGCAGTACAGCATGCACCGGCTGCAGGCCTGCATTTCCTACTCATTGGCTGTGGGCTCTGCTGGCGACAGAGCAGGGGACTCAGTGCATCCCCRGGCAGACTCTGCACAACCTCCTTGTGGCTATTTCCCACTAGTCACTTAGGTAAAGAAATGTATTTTGAAATTCCCGGACCTCAAAGCATGTTATTGACCATGAGTCAAACTCTCACCAACTTTGCAAAGCCAGTATTTCATTGCCGTGCACCTACAGTCTTCCCCCTTGGACATGCCCTGCGAGCAGTAGGCAGGTACACACTCGGCAACCAGCATGTTCTCTGTGCTGTAAGAAGAGATTGTTTTGGCCCATCACTCCATGGTGCTCACCTACGCTCCAAAGAGCCACACCAAATTGTTCTCTCCCTCACAAAAAAAGAAAAATGTTTGCGTTGAAAAATGCTAGAATTTGTTTCTGATCTCTGTCTCTGAAAATCTGATTAAGAAAAAATACTTTAATATTTATAATGAAGACTTCACTTGCCCTTGAAAATAGTGAGAGACAGCTGTGAAAAATAAATATATTTAAGGGCAAATTCATGCCCTTAWCTTCTCAGAAAAAGACCTAGTGAAGCAAAGTGAAGAATTTCTCCTACCTCACTGTGATTTGTAAAAAAGAAACAGAAAAGAAACTAAACCCCACCCAAAACAAAAACCCAGATGCTTTCACTTGTTCCCCCAAGCCAAAAAAAAAACCCAGTTATTGATTTCATATTTTAAAAATGGGTCAACTAATTATGGGAATGAATCACTACAAATGTATGTTTACAAAGTCTTCAACATTGTTTGTAGTGTATTAATGTTTGAATCATTTTTTACAAACGCGTCAGCAAACATTTCTCCTTTGCACGCACTCTAATGCTTTTCATTGGCCTGTACAAAGATTCCAGTTTTAAAACCTGTCTAGTTTAAGCTCACTATTTTCTATTTTTGCCACACTAAGCAATCCAGATGGGTGGTTTAGAGACTAACGAGCTTTCAAAAAATATCCAGTTTCATTAATTTCTGTGCTCCCCATCTATCACTGCCAGACTGCAAAGAGGAATGGGAGCAAAAGAAAAAGTGTATTGCACAGAAGATTTAGGGATTGCTTGAAGGTTTTGTTTCTTCCTCCCAAACTCTACCACAGCTATAAAAAGTGAATAATCAAGTGGCCTGATTACCTTCTAGAGCTACAGTAATCTAATTAGTAAATCAAAATGATACACACATGATAAAAATAATATATGCGACAAGATCAATGTTACAGAAGGGTGCCATGCAAAAACTGTCCCTCCAGACAAAAACTGAAATAAAAATACTTTCTCTGTTCCCAGCAACACTTAGTCTAATTTCCTTGCAGGTCAAGGTAGCCTAATTAGCTCTAAATAAGGAACACCCAGACGAGTTAAAGCCTTTAAACATGTGATTCACTYAACTGAACTCTGGAGTTTGAAATTCAGACTATTTTGGTGACCATGATACTGCCCCTTCCCTCGGATGGAAAGGCATACCAGCTCTTGCAACACTCCAGCTCCTGGATGATTTTTTTTTTAAATCTCTGTCTTGGTTTAAGCCCAATGAATAAATACTTCTGTGGCATGTTTTAACTGCACATCCTTCATATCCTTTCAGCTCAGCCCTTCGCTTGATGAAGCACCATCAGGTGGCACAGCAGAAAAAAACCAGGCTGAATGCCGAATAGATGAAAGCATTTTTGGTGCCTGAATGAAATCAATACAGTACTTCAAATCTTGAGGCTTCTGGAAAAGCAGCAAACAGGAACTCCCTTGCATTACGTGCTCGACCTCCATGCTATGCAACTGCTGCAGAGGGCTCTGCTTTCTTTAGCAAAAGCACCTCCTCATCAGGAATATTCGGAGGTTCTGTAACAAGCAAACAAGCAACAAAACCTCACCCTCCATTTCTGAGTCGTCTGTGACCAGGTATCTACACAGCTGCCCTAGTGCCTTTGCAGTCACGACTGTGAAGAGCAGGGCTGCTAGTTGAGGGCATGAATTTAGACACAAAGATGAGCCGTGTTGTTCTCCATTTGCCAAGAACAACTGCAAAATTCAGATGTATGATATTTCAGGCACTGTTCATGCACACAATAATGTACTATACTGAAGAAAACAATCATACTAATTTCCATATATTGGTGCCTGTGAATAAAAAAAAGCAGACCGATAAAACTATTTTACATTGGTAAAATATATTCAGAAGCATGATCCAAGAGCCAATAAACCAGTGGTAGTTAAATTGATATCTTTCAGCTTGGGCATCATCATGCAAATAAGCAAATGCTATATTTTAGTACCTGTGAAATGCTGACATGCATACATAAATCAGGAATCACTTTACCAAGCTGTTCTCATGCTCTTTCAGTTTAAAGTGGCAAGAGCCTCATCTAGACAATCTTACAGTAAGTGTCACTGGCCACAGATAATGAATGTTTTCATAAGCATACAATGTTTTGAAAAACATGGATATCAACCGAAGTATGGCTTTTAACTCCAAAGGTTTAGATTATTTTGGAAATAGCATACTAAAAGAAGGAAAACAATATGAGGCATCTTGAAAAACCAGACACAGGCTTTTGTAAGTGATTTTTGCTTTCATTCCTACATAGTGCTACTGGCTATTACTGGTTTATAACCATGACTATTTCTGATTTGTGTCTCATTGGAAACCTTCTGGGGTTTTCCTCACATATTTTCTTTTAAACATTTCTCCATAGATTAAGTAATTATTTTTTTTTTCAGGATGGTAATTTTCCCAATTTACAACAGTGAAAATAAGTGTCTACATCCTTTGGTTGTAATTCAGTTGATACTGATCTGTAATTTTGGATATTCTTTGAGATAAACTATGTGCTATAATTTTCTGCACAGTTACAATTTTCAGCAGAGGGATTATAGTTTGTCTGTTCAAACAATTACATGCAAGAATGAAACTCAAAAATAGAAGCTAAGACTAGCCAATTAGTACGTATTTCACATTTCTTTTTCTGTAATCTGTAGGGAAAACCCCCATCCAATCAGAAAAAATAACTTCCACTCTAAATTCCTATTGTTGTCTGACCATCTAAACATCTAGAAGCTACATTATCAGATGTTGCTTGAAGTTATATAAATGAAGTAAAATATTACATTTTTTTATGATCTGCAGTGCAGCACCATTTTATATGTTATATTCTTAGATGACGAAAATTTCAGAAACTACACAGCTTGATTTTCTCAAGGACACTGTATTAGAATGTGCCAGATAAGGATTTTCCCTCCCAGTATTTCAGTGCTGGTAGTGTACACAGTTTGCTACCTGGCATACAAAAATTCAGCTATTTCACTAACTGCTTTTAACCACATTGCATTTCTAAATCAGCACAATCAAATCTCTCTGAATTTTCTTCATTGTTAGAATGGACTAAAGGAACTCTTTAACACAGCCATACTCAAACTGACTACAGTATTTAAGCCTAAGTTATGGTGTTTAAACATGTTTAGATTTTCATCACCTATCCATCACATTATCCATTGCTGTAGCAGCTACACCTATCCTAGTGTTTACAGCTGGTTTCTACTTATGTATGTAAAAACTTGTCTTGGGGCAAAACTCTGTGGAGTGTCCAGACACAGAATTTGCCACTGTCTTAGGTAAAACAAGTTAATTTGCAATTAGTTAACTGGCACTGACAGAACTACAAGTTGTACATTAGGTGTACAGTAAGAAGAGAGAAAGCACCACCACACCACTCTGGTGGCCTTGGTGCCATCTTGAAACCTCAGATGCTGTGGAGACAGCCTGACCCCATCAGAGGACAGCTTTGCCTTCTCCACCACCTCTGGCCACGGAGCCTGATGGGCGAGGGCAAAGGTTGCGGCCCAAAACACCCAGGACGTGGCTAGACCTCAGAGGCTCCTTGGTGCTGCGCAGGCTGGCTGCCCTAGCCTGTGCGGAGAGCTGGGCTGGCCGGGGCAGCGCGGCGGGAGCCCGGCAGAGGTGGAGGCTGGATGCCGAGGCTCAACACAAGCAGTCACACCTTCAACCCCCGGGCCACTCAATTCTGCCTTCTTGGCACCATTCCCTTGGTGCCAGCACGACTGCTTGCTATGGTAAATACCAAATAATGAGGTTAAASAAAAATACAGGCAGCAGGAGCAGAAATTTAAATGAGACATTTCCCATAGAAGATTTAAAAGAACCTGCAGTATGGTATTTCATAGGAAGCTAATGCATTTACCTCATTTTTTGGAATAAAAACATTCCCACCTGGTGTATTTATATTTAAGATTGCTTTGGGATTAGTTAAGATCATGTTTGAGAAAATGCTAAGAGCTGTCCCCAGAACCGATGAAAAGTATTTATAGAAAACAATTTTTAACACGCTTGAAAAAACAGAGACAACTTGGGAGAGATGCACAAAAACTGAATGGGAATAGATCTTTTGAATCCAGACAAGACTGAATAAAATAGTTTTATCTGTATTTTCTGACTTTTAAAGTCTTTTCAAGCCTAGTAACAAAAGTAAATAACCGAGAGAATCGTGAATTTCCACTGGTTTTCAGTTTATGCAAAATGGGTAACAGATTCAGTAACACAACTGGAACCTAAACAGAAATAGGGCTCTATAAATTTCATCTCATTCTCCTCCTTCCTCTTGCCTGGTCATATTATCCTTCCCATTAGCTTTAATCACCACATTTGAACTGACATTAGCCAAATCAACTTCTTTACTGATACTTCTTAATAAACACGTTCAACTTGATCCTTGCAACTTGCTTATCTCTCTGGCACAGTTCTTCCAGTTCCAGACTGTCTGTAGAGAGCTTCTGCCTTCCTTCTCACATACTGCTTTCCGAATCAACACGTAAAGCTCTTTATTCCCATGATACACCTTCCCCTTTTCTAGCCTGGCTGACTCTCTTTTCACACACTCCTCTTTTACTGATAGGGATCCTTCTGTCTGTGACAGCTTTCCTGTCTCACATGCTCTCACTGGCTCCATCTCATTTGAAGCTTCAGATGAATTTCTTTTAATCCTTAATCATAGATTGTTCATTGTGAAATTAAAAAAGCAGATTAGGACTTTTAAAACATTCCTTCAGTACTTACCCGAGAGATGTCATTGTTGAATTAAGTTGTACATTTAACATTTGGAGGAGCCAGCAAGTTGCTCAAGCAGGAGTAAATGAAAGTTCTCAAAGGAAGTCTGTCCTGCCTCCAAAATCCAAGTTAAAAACTTATTTCTATTAAAAAACATTCTTTAAGTGCTTTTGGATAAACATGAGGGAACTAAAACACACGACTTGTTCAAAAGCTGATTTGCATTTTACTTCCAGACCAACTGGAAGGGGAAATCAGAGGAAGTATGTGTGACCAGCCTTCAGAATTATTTAAATACTAGAACTGCAAGCTGGTTTTATCAAACGGGACCAGACATCAGGATGCAGGTGTATTTGTAACAACTATTTATCCATAGCTGGGCATTAATCGTGTCTGGGTCATGAACAGAGGGCCATTTCCTCCTATATCACCATTTCAGAATACCAAAATGGCTTGAGCCATTTGGACACTTCAGGATGAGATGAGAGACTGACTTCTCCACTTGCCTTCCCAAAAAGTCAAGACCCACGACTGTATAACCCAGTATATTCTTCTGTGAACTGTCCTTTGGCCCTGGCCTGAGGTCTAAAAGTTTGCTAGTGTAACATTTCGGGATGGCCCTTGCACACCCCATTGCAGGGATCCTGCCTGCTGGCACCTGCCCTCTCTCAGCACACAGCACAGCACCAGCTCCTTTCTGAGGACGCTATAAAAAGGTTCAAAACCAAATTCCTGAACCTTGCGGCTGTGGCAGCCATGATAGTCCATCTTCATCTAGCCTAAGAGAGGGTAGGAGAGCCACTACCACCAGTCCAGTACCAAAAATAAAGTGGGTTAATGGCCGAGAAAGGCCAGATGGTCTGGTGTCCCTGCTGCCCTGCTACACGTCTGCTCCTGCCTGGGGTGCAGGCTTAGAGATGAGGGCATGGGAACTCACCCAGCGTTACATCCTTTCACCATGTCCTTTCCCGGCACCAGCCTCCTCCCTCCTTTGCTGTTATTTGTTTAAACAACCAGCATTTTCTACGTATTTCCACTCTAGACCCCTGTAACAGCTCTAGACAACTAACCACTCCCCCCAAACCACAGCTTTCCACCTGACAGGTACTTACTTACCTAACATCAACCCCCACAATCAACCTTTCTGTTTCTCACTCAGACAGTTCATTAGAAGGTGCACTCAATAACCTGACATAAAGCACTTGCTGTATCTTTAAAGTTATTCTCAGGCAGTATGAGTGCCGCATCCTATTCTCCAAGTTAAAACTAAATATGTTTTGCTAGCAGAGATGACCAGAAMATTTTTGTAATGATTTAGTCAAAAGTAAAACATTTTCAAAGCAGCTAAAACCAGACAAGACATATAAGGATTCAGGACATTTGAAGGATGTTGCATTGTTTAGGTAGCATATTCAGGTGATGGATAATGGAGTTTCCATTGCAGAAAAGCTGTCATCACACTTTTCTTTGAAACAAATAGTATTTGATTGACAATTTGCTAACAGACCTATTACTACAAAAGAATTAGCAAATTCTGAGTATGCTATTTTCACATTCTGGCCATAACTCAGCTATGCTGATTACAGTACTGGAAATAAAATGACCAGGGGTTCTCGGGGTGGGTTTGTTTGTTGTGGCTTTTTCCTCTAAAACGACAACTTAAGGCACAGACAGACTTTGAATTACAAACAGCTGATAATTGTTCTCTGGCTACAGCAGTCTGATAATTCACCCTTAGTTTTAAACCTGCAGTTATGACTAAGAGGAGGCTGGGCTTTTGGGTTGAAATAGTTCAACACTCCTCACACTGCAAGCTGACCACACATTTGGAGGTRGCACTGCATGAACCACAGAGCACTCCCACTGACTTCACATATTGGTTAGCCCCAACCCAGCCTGCCCATCTCTTCAGTCCAGCTGGACCATCATCCCAGTAATAAACCTCTAGGCAATCCAGTCTGAATTTTCTGGCCAGTCTCCATGTCCCCTGCTGGTCTGGCTGGAAGAGTTTTTCAGAGATAAAAGCAGTGAGTTTTTCAGCCAGCAGAATTTATTCTACAGGAGCAAGAAAAATCTCCATCTTCTGTTTATGCATCTACTTCATGTCTGTGGGGCATGGGGAAAATCCCCTCTTCTCAGAGGAATAGGGCTGAATCTCTTTTTTTATCCCTCTTCCAATGTGGAGGCCTAAGAGGTGACTAGAAGAAAGGCAGAGCCCTGAAGGAGAAGCAAAGCTTACAGCTTTGTGATAGCTGGAGAGCCTTTCCCATTAGAAGCAATCAGACAGTCACACACAGGGGTCACTGAACTATTAGGCTGCAAAAAGGAAAACAGAAGTAAGCCTATTGTCTCCTAAGAGTCATGTGAGAGACGATGGTGCCCCATGGAAAGGAGCGAGCGTTGCAGAATTCCTTGGCAGTTGCAATACTAATTACAGAGAAAAGCCAGATGACTTCCCTGTTTCAAAGTTTTCATGTCAATAAACTGAGAACAAATCAAATTTAGACCCATCTCTGTTTTTTCTTTGTTCATCTGCAAAACTTCCTTAGTCACAAATCACAAGCAAGCTCAGTATGATTCCAGGCTACTTAGCTGCACGAGCAGCCAAAACGGTATTGGTCCTGTACCACAGTGTCCTCCAGACTTAAACACTCTCTTGCTCATCGGAACAAATGAGTCTAGGCAGCAAAGCCATGAATACTACTGTCTTGTATGCTCATATCTAAGTTAGTTCCTTCGGTGCTCAATGACAGTCTCAGCACTATCATACAGACATACCCTTGGGGTAGCATTGCCTCTTCTTTGCCCTGTGGAAGGAAGCCTTCAGTCTCAGGGGTTGTAGTAGCAGAAACTGGGTCCCTCCATGTGAGGGGGAGACAAAAGGCTGATGAGGGGAAAAAAAAAAAAAAAAAGGTAATTTCCTAGGGCTTTGGAGCCACCTTATAGGCCTGCTTAGTAAGCACACATTGCCCTTGACAGACAATCGCCGGTACATGGAGCAATACATGCAGGTTGACTTCTCCATTCAGTATTTGCTACTATACCTTTCCTGT
This sequence comes from Oceanodroma leucorhoa, assembly GCA_030449065.1. Classification (NCBI taxonomy): domain Eukaryota; kingdom Metazoa; phylum Chordata; class Aves; order Procellariiformes; genus Oceanodroma; species Oceanodroma leucorhoa. The sequence goes on along the minus strand of JASVER010000044.1, from coordinate 5,200,734 downwards.
GCTGCACTCCCTCCCACGAGCACACCTTCTGGCCAGCACCCTACAGCAGAGGCCTCCATCTTCTGTAGTCAAATAAATAAATGGCTTCATTTAACATTATTGAAGTTAAAGCATTTTTGCCACCAGTGACAGGAAAAGTGCTCCCTGTGTTAATCACTTCTCCGTTGAGGAGTGGTGTTTCAGTTTTCTCTCTTCTCAAGGAGTGGTCAGATAAAGTCCAGGTGCCTTTTTTACAGATAAATACAGATGCTTCAAAAAATTTCAAGTTTGCAAAGGCTTAAGCATAGAAGTTCCTGATTTGGTCCCATCTTTCATAGTCCTCCAAACCTAAAATGCATCCACCAAACTGCCTGATAAGCCACGTGCGTGCTTTACTAATCCCAGTTTTCATCTTATCTGGCCGACAAAATAGCAGCAMTCTAGAATGACAAATGCTATCTCACTTCTAGAAGTTGGCATTCAAGGTGACTGAGTAAGACACAAGGAGAATTAATTTTCTCCAGTATTGTTATGGCTGATTTCTAACTCAGCGGTGCCACACAGATACCCAAGACACACATATAAGTGCCCGATAAAGGAAATAAAACTCTTGTCTCAAAGAATGAGATATTTCTGAAGGTTGCAATAAGGTGTTGGATGGAAGATATCGGTAGAAACATCTGAGCAAATTAAATAATTCACAGACAAAACAGCAAATTGTCTGATCTTCTTTATAGTAAGAGTGTGTGCACCACATATTCTTTATACCTTTTAAAATAAAATTATTTTTAAATAGCATAACAATGGAATTGCTCCAGGTAACTTTACAAATACCAATTTATATACAAAATGTGTAATATTCTACATTAAATTAGATCGGCTTTTCTCTGGACTTTGCTCTATTTCAGACTTCCATGTACTTAATAATGCTCTAATGTTCATTTTCTAACATAGCTTGATGCAATAGTGTGACTTGGACTTCTCTGAGTTTTATAAAAGATCAGGATGGCAGCAGTGAGTAAACAAACATTTAAAAACAAACCTAAAATTTACAGCCAGCTCCTGTTCATAGAGCCAAATCAGAGTTTCTTGTAAACATGCCTGCAGTTTCTGAGGCTACTAATCAGTGTTTTCTCCTTATTATAGTTGTTGGGAGTTGCTGACAGCTTAATGAACCAAAATTTAAAGTCAGTCTGAACTAGAAGTATTCCTGGTAATATAGGCACACCTGATACTGTATTTTCACACAGCAAGAACTTTGCAGCATGTTATTAATTACCGTGCAACTGACACTTCATTACAGTCACAGAGCGTATTTCACCAATGGTTAACTGAATGCTTTTCAAAGTTTCTAAATGGCACAGAGTGACACTGAAAAACATGGATCAGACCCCAAGATGTTAAATAACACTGCAACTAGTGTTTTACTAGGCTGAACATGATTTCCAGAATCAACAGCATGAAGATTATTTTGTTTCCTATTAGCATGACAGCTCGTCAGGCAAGTCACGTGGACTCTTCTCCTGTAAAGGATCAGCATCTTCTAATACAGATGAAAGGTACCGGGCTGAGTTTCAAACAAAGAGGAGCAGCCGGAGGATCTGGGGAGCAATCGGCTATGTGTGGCTTTAAGCATTCCACCTCTGATTCTGCAACCTGACAGCAGATTTCCTTCAGGATACAGACATTCAGCTTGTCTGCAAGCCAGCTTGGTCTTCCAGAGACACTTCAGTGCTATCTCCCCACTTGTGTTTTCTCCAGCTCTTTTCTCTAGGATAAGCTTAAAATAAAAGCCCAAACCTGATCGTAAGGGGTGAAAAGAAGGTGGTTCTGGCACTTGTAAGTAATGCGAACTGGCATATGATTGATAACATTAACTTGATAAATTCCCTTGTGCTGAGCTGTACTCTGTGTGTGACTGATACAGAGATGCTGGAGTGCTGGGAAAGAAGACATGCGYTTGTGACAGATGGGTGGATGTTTTGTAGTGTTGAGAAAGAAATGACATCCTTCTCAAAGTGTCATTTTCCTTCTTGTGCTGGCATCCCCGGGCGTCGTGCTGCTGGCAGAATGGTCTCGGCAATGAATGACACCTCGACTGAAGGAAACCGCAGAATGCAATTAGGTGCTGCAAGACGTATGGCTGGTTAGGTCAGGGCTGATTGGGATGATGACAATTGCTGCCAATTGCAGAGGTGACTTTTCTCCACTGCCGCTTCCTGATCTGGAAGGCACTTCCCGACTTCCCAAGAGGAGGCAACTTTGCCTCCCTGTAAGTAGYGCTGACGTTCTGAGATAACCTGCCAGGGCTCAAGGCACAACCTGTCTGCTCCGCCACACTGAAGCTTGGGGCTGTACACAGACATCAGGAGTTTGCCTGGCTACAAGCCAGGACTCCATATGAAAGGCCACCTCCCTGCCTCTGCCAAACTGTGCTGTCTTAAYCCAGCCTTTTGACAAAGGAATGGCATTAAAAAACCTCAGTCTGGCGCTTGGTTTCATTTGAAGCAAGCAATGCAGCAAGCACCCAGGCCTGCAGGAAGGATCTGCAAGGCTCACTAGTTAGCCAGTGGTATCCCGCCCCACAGGATCTGCATTTTGTTGGTAATATTTTATTTCTTCCTCTACTTTTAGCTCTTTAGACCAGTTATTTCAAGGAAAGACTGTGCCTAGTATAACAAGGTTTTACTCCCAGTTATCCACTACTGTAAGCAATACTAAAACAGAACAATCAGTCGTTAACAGCCCAGGTAACCTAAGACTTCTGGACTGCAAAATACAAGCCTTCACTGCCCAGGTTAAGTGATGCTGCCTTGCTCTTGCACCCTTCCCTAAGCACMTGCTCTTGGCCGCTGCATGGCTTTTACAACACAGACCTGTTAGCCAAGGCTGTAGGAAACTGCATCCCCCTGTGGGCGTAAATGCCGCTCACAAAGAGCAAGCAGAGCTGGCACTGAACAGAGACATTCAGTCGGCTGACCTTCGACTGAATTACGGAAACACTTTGAACTAGGAGCATCTTACGAACCAAGCCTCGGTTCTCCGAGATCTGCTCACTGCGATACTTGAACCGGCCTCAGCAGCAGCAGTGGCTCAGCGTTGAGGCGTGACTCGCCGTGTTGCTGCTGTCTTTGAACACGAACCCCTCATGCCCACGGTGCATCTAAAGCGTTATGGGGGGGYGGCGTGGTGATGCCACGGCACAGCTGGTGCCCACCCTCCTTCAAAGCCGACTAGCTACACCATGCTTGTTCTTCCTCCTTCCTCCTGGCTCAGCTGAGTGGAGAAAAAAAAGCCAGAGTTCACTTAATATTTTATCAGCTGCTTTTCCCCCGCGGTGAAGGAGTGCGGCCGGGTCTGCCACAGACCCGCGCGGAGGCGGGCAGGGCCCGGCCGGGCAGCCCCGCCACCGCCCCGCCAGCAGGCCTCCGCCGGCCCGCTCCCGCGGGAGCCCCTCGCCTCGGTCCCGCCGGCAGGCCTCCGCCGGCCCGCTCCCGCGGGAGCCCCTCGCCTCGGCCCCGCCGGCAGACCTCCGCCGGCCCGCTCCCGCGGGAGCCCCTCGCCTCGGCCCTCCCGGCCGGCCTGCGGGGGGCCCGGGCCCGCACGACGAGGCCGGGCCGCGCCGCCCGGGGGCGCCGCAGCTCCCGTTCCCATGGCAACAGCGCGGCGGCGCGGCCTTCCCGTGGCAACGCGGCGCGCGGTCTCGCGGGCGGCCGTCCCCGGCTAACGGCCGCTCCCCGGCGAAGGGCCGCCGGGCGGCGGGGGGGGCCGGCGGGCTCCGCGCTACTGCCGGGGGAGGCAGCACCCTCCGTAACCCTGCCAGGGCCGCGGGGTGCGGGCCGCGGCTAGCGCCGGAGCTGAGCCCCGCGGCGCTGCCTTCCAGCCGGGGCAACACGGACCCGCCTCAGCGGCCGCCGCCCCCCTGAGGTGTCAGCGCAGACGTTCTCCACAGCGGCGTGCACCGGCTCAGTGCCACCCACGGCCCTTTACAGAGACACTCTATTAAAGCGTGTGAGTAAAAYCTGAAATTCCTAGAGAAACAAATTGCATTGCAGGAGAAGACGCTGGCTTGGTGCCCGTTAAAGCCTAGGAGCTCCTCCATTACGGGATGCAAACGTGCAGCGCGCTCCCCTCCYTCTCACACAAGCTCTGCCACTGGCATCCTTATGGGGACCTCACTGAAGTGCAAACGCCTTAGCAGTAAGTGCCCAAAGCAGTCAACAAGGAARAGAAAAAATATTTCTTTTCACAAAACGAGTTATATCTTCCCAGTAACATCTGCTAATTCTTTCAATTCAGAAAAGGATTTTCCAGTTGCTCTCTATTGCCTCTCTGCCTAGTTGAGARGGAAATGGACACTAAAAGCCATTACAAGAACAAATCCTGGCCTTTATTGAGATAAAACAGTTAATTTTAGCCTTAAGTGACTGTCTTATCACAGYCTTCCCTAAGAGCAGCTCTGCTGTACAATTTTAAGTACCTCTTAAATCATATTTAGCATCTTTTCCCCTTCCAGTAAAGAAGCTGAAGTAGTAGTACATCAGACTCTAACAAAGATAGCATCTAGGTTATTCTGTCTTTTGTGGAGAGTCAACAATGCTAAAGATAATTATAAGATTATATAGTATAATAAAATAAACTGACCTGCCTAAATTACACATGCATTCATTTCTACTATGTTGGGTTTTTTCAACCATTCAAAACCCCATGCTGATCCAAAGAAGCAATATTCCACACGATGAGCCAGAGACAGCTTTTCGTGTAAGACACTTACTTCAGAGATTCTACCTCCTGCTTGTATGAGGTACTATCCAAAAGCAAAGTGCCCGCAACGCATCCTCTGGGAACACAAAAGCAAGGCAATTCAATATCCATTAGAAGATTTGGGACCTGCTTGCCTAACTGCTTAATACCACATTACTGCAGTTTCCCTTAAAAAAATGCAGTAACAAAAGAACCACAGATATCTAAGCTTTACCACAATCAGACATGTTAGCCCTGGAGAGCCATTCTGACCTCCTGCCTAAAGAGACTTGGAGTATCACCCTGTAATTCCTGCGCCAAACCCGATCATTTGTTGTTAAAACCTAATCTGTCTTTCAGAAAGACAGCCAAGTCTTGATCTCAGGCATGTAGTAACACGTGGGCCATTACACAATAGAAGATGATGTGCTGCTGCTTACAGCTAGGATACTTCACTTTGATAGTGACATTAAAATTGCAACAATTAACTCTAATGAAATCGACAATTATGTCTTAATGCAATAACGGGCTGTAACATAATTAAGTAGAAGTTATCTGAGTGCTTTTTCCTAACATGCACATTCAGGTCTGTACTTTGATCTATAATTTGGCAAGAAAAAGAAAAAATGCAAAACCAGTGGCTTGGAAAGCGTATCAATAGCACTGCACACTCGGCTCTCTTCCTCCCTTCCTACCTTTGTTGCGCAGACGATGCTCTCATGAGGCCAGTTTCTTGCTTTTGTAAGCAAGCTGTATTTCCATTTATCTTCCATCAGGAGGAAAACACCTCCACACTAGRAATCTTTTCAAATACAAAGGCAGARYTTAGAACTACCTGGTTTACCAGAAGTAAGGGACAGGAGTCTCAGACCAAGATGCAAGCAGCTGAGGTACCAAAATGCYGTCTGTTACCATAGCATAGAAAAACCTCATTACCCATTAATGAAGTTTTGCTCAGGACACGATTAGCGCATAATTGTTGTTCCCCACCGAGCCCAGACAAAATGTTTAAAGGACTTGACCAAGGCAGCAGGGAAGTCTGAAACAGACCACAGGCTTAAGTCAAACCTCTGATCCCCAGTGCAGTCCCTTAAGATCTCKCAGTCTTCGTGCTGACCAGGGGAACCAAGAACATGGAAACACATCTAAGAGCAGAGTCAGCTTTAACTAGAGCAGAGTTGGTCYGATACATGAGGAGTATGCATCATTTCCTTTAAAGGGTAAAGAGGAAGCCCATAAAAGTCACAAGCATGGACAACAACATATTTATCCAGATTCTCATGATACTTAACCTTTTTTCTTAAAGAAGGGCTTCTGGTTAAGATCCACTTTCCTATAAAGGCATTCTGCTGCCGGATTTATGGAGGAAAGCTTGAAAACCATGACCTCTGAAATGTTCAAAAGTCTTGGAACAAAATAAAGTATCTAAACCAATTTTTAAACTCATTTTTTTGAGAAATCCTTACTGTTGATGTGTAAATTCTCAGACYCGCCAATACTGCAGTTCAGCACTAAATCACAGCATTTACCTTCTAGAGGGCACAGTCCAAGAACAGTTATGGGCTCACAATTTCCCATGACAGGAAAGAAAGCAAGAACATGGGAGTAACCAAAGGGCTAGATCCATTTAGTTTATTTTCTTACAAATGACAAGAGATTTCTGTTATTTCATTCCCATGAGCCAGTTCTGCTTCACTCCRACTTCTAGGAGCAAAAGGGGGGACTAGAAGGGAAAATTGAGTCCCATCTGCACAGGCGTGGCTCTAATCTTAGCTGTCTATCTCCTAAAACAAATAGTCACAGAGTCTTCRTCATATCTGGGGTGACAAGTCAGAAGGCATAGCTCTCACTCAGAAGCGGCTCCATTCTGTGTCCAGGCACTCACATCATATACTATGAAATAAAAAGAGCTCCACCACRGACCATGGGCAATTTCCAGTGCACCCCAGAACCACTCAGTGCCACAGCCCAGCCAGCATTGCTCTTTTGGAAGATGGATATTCACATTTACGGTCACCTGCCATTCAGTACATTCCAGGGGCCAGGGCTAGCACATGACCAACAATGGCAGAGGAAAGGTATCAGATAAATGATTTGCCTTTTTCTCATGTTAGACTTGATCCCATTTTAAAGGGTTATTACCTCCTCTCCTTGGCTTGTAACTGTTCCAATAATGAGTATGCGTATTTTCCACCCTTCATGAGCATATCTGATAGTAGCTTTTTGTGCTAATGCCTCCATCCAGTAAAAACTGTTTTTCTTTGAATTACATGCCAGGAGGTTGATTCTTGGCATGGCTGAGTTATTTCTTTAACCCAACAACGAAGTCTTGTGTATGTGAATATAGATAAATACATGAATATGTCCGCATTGCTCTTTTAATATTAGACTTGGTAATCTGAGTGGAAAAACGGGTGGTGAAATATTCTTGGCTGCTTCTCACACTGTTCCCTTTGCGTCTTCTACTGGCTGCTGTCAGAAAAATTAGTGGACTAGTCAGACCTCTACCCTGACCTGAAACAACCCTAAACCTTTAGAAATCAGGACTGCTGAAGCTCCTATTTTGAGCGCTATCTTTGCTCAATGGGATATTGAAGAAATCCATTCCCCATTAAGAAATAAATAAAATCACTGTAGTTAACATGTACAAGTCTGAGGGACGCAGAACAGAAGGAAGGAGAAAAGCTGTTCCATTGTAAAATCCACTACAGSTTCTGTATTTCCACAAATTTTTTCCCATAGACTGTCTCAAAGCTGAGATACTATTTTTGTAGTTTAGGTCATAAAAAAGAAAACTGTAAACATAGTACAAAGTATGCACACAACCATAACTGCAGAAATACAGAATTCCTCTCAAAGGAAGATGACACCACGATGTAACTAGCATATGCAGCACTCACTAGCACAGCAGAGGTGGTTTTGAGAGGTGTGCAGTCGGCACTTATTCCACATTCAGAGACCTGCAGTGAAGTCTCTCAGAGAACCAGCACAGAGCAAGGCTAATACACCCTGCCTTCCCCCACTGTTCTGAACGTCCTGCCAATCACCGTTATTAGTGTCTCCACAGCAAAGCCATTTTCTGAGAGTATTCGGCCTTAACTGTGGATCTCATCTCATTTATGCACTTCAGGTAGCCAATCATCTCTTTTACAGGAGAAGAAGCTAGAACACAGGCACTCAGCAACAGGTTCAAGTTAATCAGAAAGCCAGTGACCAGGTCAAGAACGTAAGAAAGAGTTATAAAATTGCTCCCAGATGATCTTTTAGTTTTGTCTGGAAGCAAGCACTAAAAGCTTGCCTTTGAAGTATTGTGAAATTCTGTTGGACTTCAACCCCGCATATATTGTGCTAAAATTATAAGCATTTTAAGGGCTAAAATTCAACATTTGTTTTCATTTGTCCACCTAGATCTTGGATCATTTAATTAAATAACCTTAAAAATTATGAAAAGGCATACATTTCAGATTACATTCCTCTGTCCCCTCAGCTTAGACCTTCAGAAAACAATCCCTACATRTATAATAGATCAGTGTCAGTGTGATAAAAAGTAGAATCATAATAAGTTTTTCTGTATGTGGCTCTTGGCATAGTAGAATATACACACAGTTACAATTCTCAAAAGAGAATCAACTTGTACAGTCAAAACACACAAAATGACACGTTAACGATTACTAAGAACTTGAATATACTGTGGTGTTATACCTGTAAAAATGAATGCAGAATTTTTATATGAAGGCACAAGTAGTAGTTAGGCTGTCTTAAAATTAAGAAATACGTTTAAAATATCACTTGGACTTTTTTCCTTTAACAAAAGAACACTTACTATTTTAATAGGATTCTGACAGCCTGACAAATGCTATTCATCAATGTTTTTTTCTTTAGAAGAAAAGGGTACACCTAAGGAAAAATCAGGTTTTCTCTATTGYAGTAACTTTATTTTTGTATTCCATCAGAGTCTTTCAAGCAGAACTTAAGATATTTTATTCTTAATTATTCTGTTGTAGCTGAATACTTCCCGCATTACCTTATCTTAGTTACCATACAGAACAGTAACCTCAAGATGGCGATATTTCTCCCTTTTTAGAGGCTGGGCTGACAGCTGGTATTACTGAAGCATCGTCCTTCATTCTGAAAGCAACGAAGTGGAATTTCTTTATCTTTGAGCACATCAAGGTGTAACTGCCCCCAGAAATTTCAGCATTCCCCTCTGTTAAACGTTCTTAAGGTTCTTAACTGCCATTATTAACTCTTGCACCTTACAGTAAAAGAAAAGTGAACTTCAACTAGAAAGTCATATTATTTCCAATTATTGAGAGCTTTCTGAAGTGTTTGTTTTCTCTTCACAATCTGAAGTCCAAAAGCCAATCTCCTTTTTTTTTTGCAATTTCATCCATAGGCCTCTGTTTATCGTACTGAAGATGATTCACAGAACAAAACTAAAAAAACACTACAACACACAGGATTACAAAAAATACTGGCTATTGAGGAAAAAAAGATTATTATTAGATCTGGGGGAGGAGAGAACTGTTCCTGTGAACCCCTCCAAGCCACAGGCAAGCCAGGCCTGAAGAGTTTTGCAGGGAAGACAAGTTCTTTACATTGAGGTGTTTTATTTGTGCTTAAAAGCTTTGCACTGGCAAAGGGTGACAACAGTGACAGGCTGTGGTCTGTAACATCCATGTACAAACYGTAAGATTATGAGTCAAATCTGTGCAAAAGAAATATGAGAGAGCTAGTTTTAGTTCAAAGCCTTACTTTCAGGCAGCTCCTGCTGTAAGCAATGAACGTTACACAGCTAGTTTTGGGCATATGAGATACGGATTAGTTTTCTCCAGGAGCTGATTCAGCTAGAACTCAAGTGCTGGAAACCTACAATTTTGGAGTTTCCAAGGTTTGTTTGTAAACCTGGTGTCTGTCTGCAGGTTGTCCCTGTTCCCTGTACAAGGGCTCACCCTATCAAATATCCTCTAAAGGAATTGTYGTCCCCCACTGCTCCTCTGGATATTTTTGCTGTTTCTCTGTTAGCAGCTGTCTTGTTGATTCACTGTGAGCTGCCTGTATTAACCTTTATAACTGTGAGAAGGCCATCTTTTGCATTAGAAGCAACCAAATTTTACTCAAGCCTGCCACAGAACAGTATGGCTTTATAGCTGTCATTTCCAGTTGCCCCTGTGAGGCATGCGTTCAAGGAAGTCTATTGCCTGATCATCTTTTGTTGTCTGCAACAGTTTCACAGCTTTTGTTAGCTCAAGTCTAGCATTGCCACAAGCCACCTTGTGTGCTATACTATACAGGCTTTCAGGTGCTTTCGTGTATGTGGTGTTCACTTGAGTGTTTCTAGTACAAATCAGTAAAATTGCCTTCAAGTCTTGAAGAGATTTAGGAGCTTGCCTCAGCTAAAGAGGTTTTTACTTAAGGTTTCAGCACCTTGCTCTTAATAACATGACTGTGAACTGTTTGAAGACAGCAAGCGGCTGAAGCATGCTTGCAATGCTGCAAAACCCTGTTGGCAAAGGACACTTGGGACTAGCACCATGTCAGGAATACTTAGCTTGTTTAAGGACCTGATAAAATACTTGGCATGATCAAGACAAAGAACCCAAAAGACAGAAGCTTCATTAGTTCAGTTATAACCCACTTGTCTCTTCAGAGCCACTCACACCACCACACAGGCAAGCTTTGCCCAGGTGACGTTGCCATTGGGCTATGGGCAWAACAGAGGGAGAGCAGTAATCCCTTCTGTTGATATTTTTGTAATAGCAGTAGGAAGATACAAAGGATAGGTCAATAAACACAACAGATTGATTCAGAAAATTAAGCAAGGTAAGGATCAAGGGCTGCTTCAGGATTATTAGCTACAACCTGAATTCGTTCCACCTATGTTTAAGTGGCTCAAGGGATCTGAATTGGGGGATAGTTCTTAGGTGGACTGAATTGGCCCTTGAGCTATACATCTCTCATAACTACACATGAAGCTGAAGGCAACTATTTTTGTCATTTGCATGAGGACAGACCTGGGCTTGAGCATATGTATTTCTCAGTCTCCAAAGCTTCTCAAGCCTAAGTGCAGTGGAAGTTACTGACTGCTCCAAAASTACTGTACAAAGTATTCATGCTTTGGTGTATGAAGGTAATGTATCACAGCTGGAGACCAGTCCAACAGCTGCTAAGCATCCCAAATGCCTCGTGAGGTCGATGAAGTCTGAGGATGCTCCTCAACTCACCAGCATTAGCCCATTGAATATAAGAGACAAAAGCCTCTGTGAGAAGGAARACATCCCAATGCTGAGCAGTCATTTAATCTACAGGCACTCAGTCCTACTTCTTAAATGTTCCGCTATGGAACTGGTCACGGTACTGGAGGTAACTAGATCACCCGAATCACTGCAATTTACCAAAATAAGAATAACTCCTGAGTTTCCTGGTTCCTTAGCTTTATACCCTTGGTTTGATTCTTACTGCTACCAACTCAGACTCATATGAAGAGAAACCCAATTTAAACGTCTTTGGATGTCATTAAGCTAAAAAAACCAAACCAAGACAACAAAAACCAAAATACAGCAACAAAAAAMCATTGGATACAGTGTTTTCACGTTCAACAGAATGCGCATCTGGGACAATGGGGAATGACAGAAAAGGAGCGATGTTGTTCAGACATGGGTAGRAAGCATTTCTCCTGGGTAGAGGATGTCTGGCTAGTAATGCTTGTCTCCTTGCATCACCCAGTGCTTCTCCCACTCTCCTTCTAGGCACCTCTTAAGTCCTTTCATTTAGGAAACTGTAACTGCCTTCCCTCAGATTTGCTGCTTCCCAAATGTTTCTCCCTGCCTGGTGAGCTTATAAACTCCAGGCACCTTAGTGGACTTTATTAGTAATAGGTCTATTAGAACATGGCCAAAACCTGTTTCTAATTTAATGTCTGCCAATCTAGAAAAGAGCCATTCTTGAAAAATGTAGGCAGAAAGAAATCCTTTATTTGAGGAGATGCTATGGAGAAAGTATAATAACAATAAAGAGTCAGTTACCCAAGAGTGCCATTTGGAGAGACATCACTGGAAGAGTTCCCTTAATTAAGTGTGTTTGTTGTATCTGTTGCCATGCTTATACTGCAGATGTGCCTTCTGCCACGCAGTATCTAACAGCAAGGACTCCACACAGGGACTAGACCCCGAGAGTCTTTGTTCTGTGGGTTTTGGGGTTGTTTGTTTGTTTTTGTTTTGGGGGTTTTGTTTGTTTGTTTTAAAAAAAGGTGCAACAGTTTGCACCATCTGAGCTTGAGCCCTGGGGGGCTAGCTGAAAGTTTCTATAGAACACTTGAAATGGAGACAGGTGAGGAATGAAGATCAAAAAACAACAGCTAGCCAGRAAACAGAGCCCTTTACACAACCTGCAAAACAATCTCATGCTTCTCCAGCCCAGTACAAGCAACAGTGCCCACTGCAAAGCGTGTAAAAGCAGAGAGCCTGCGGTCACAGCCAGAGGCAGGTAGATGAGGTATCACCTGCTTTAGAACTGGGTCCAGCACTCTGGGTGCCTGCCCTGGTCTGCTTGGGTACGTTCCTTCTAACGCARCCCAGAACACAGCTTGCCTTACCTGCAATGAGAGCAAACTGTTACCATAGCTTCTTGTCATCAGAGGTGATACTCGGCTCACRGACACTGGGACAGACCAGCCTTTCCTGAAAAACTGCCAAGGAGTAGGTGGGCATGGGGTATGGCCTACTCTAAATGATGCGTGATTTCAATCCATTCCCCATGTAGCCCAACCACCTGTTGGTGTCTGGCCCAGGAGCTGTACCCAGAATGTTTAAAATCGTCATCTTCTTATGTAATTGCAGTGCTAACTCACAGCTGCTCCGTGTGCTGAGGAAAGGCAGGCACYCAGCTGCTCAGAAAGCAGGGCCAGAGTTCAACTTGCCCAGCTCCTGTGAGCTGTTGAAATACTGCCCTATGGTTAGTGGGCTTGTGCCAACAGAACCAAATCCTGTTTGCTCTTTACTGCGAGGCATTTCCCACACCTCTCGGCTAAATGCTCACTCTTTCTTCCACCTCCTTTGCTCCAGGCTCCAGCCAACTGTCATCCCCTGGAACCAAACATTTACTGCATAAAAAAGCCAGCACATGACAACTAACYTCTCTCAGTGCTTCTGTCAAGGCAACTGCTGCCTTTCAAGCTGATTTCACTGACTAATTAAACATGGAGACACACCAGACTGCCATCACTGAATGGTGGCTGCAGCATCCATCACTCCAGCAGAATTCAACCTAATGGGCTAAAAGCTACAGCTTGAGAGCCCAGAAGAGCTTGTTCGCTGGAATGGAAAACCCACTGTTTACGTGCTCTAAAATTCCCCAAGTTATAAAGAGAGGAAACAAACAAACAAAAAACCCGTACCTCCTCCAGCCTTAAAAGCATTAATTATGAATTACCAAGAGAGCAAAAAACACCTGCTCCCCTTTTATCATTAACATTTTATGCATTACACCTTTCAGTTTCTTTCCAGACATTAAAGCTCCCAAGGTCCTTCAGAGGTAGTTAAAATGTACATGGCCACCCTAAGTCCCATTTGCCTATAAAAACATTTCCTCTGTTTCCACCAGTTTGTTTTCYTCCCACATGTATGCTTGGCTTCCTTTGTGATGTGCACATGTATTTTGGATAAAGTGGCTTCCCTGTGTGTTTGGTGGAGCATTCTCCTTCCTGTTGACTGAGTAGTTCACACAAAAACTTTATGCAGAAAATGACTGTGAACCGTAAGATGTTATTTGTATGGTTTCTTGACTTAGACCGCTGTGAAGACCCTGAGAAACAGGTCAGAATCAGAATGGCATTTAGTTACACAAAGTGTAACTAGACGAAAAAGAAAAGGGAGTAAGTCAGGGACAAGGATGCTATGTATCAAAACAACTTGTAGTGCCCTACATAAATCCATGCTCACATTCTCACTCCAACTACATCTGAATTTGAAAAAAAAAATTCTCCTCTCACAGGGAGGAAATAGTCTCCTAAACAGCCACACAGATAACATTACTTATGTTTATTGAGGACACTAGACTGTAAGATTAAGATTGTAATTGKTGATGCTTATCCTGATCAAATCAGTACCTCTGAACACCTTTGTGATAACAAAAATCTCAACAGAGCAAACATTTGTTTTAATGAAAATATTTTCAGACTAAAGAAGGAAGGAAGAATTTCAATTACCTTACTTGGCATAAAAGGACTAGAAGGCAAATTACTGTAAGTACATTTAAGTTGCATCTCTATTCAAAGAGAAACACCACTGATGTTTACAGAATATAAAACGGAAGTTTTGCTAAGTACTGAAATCTGRCTTCAGTGTGTAATTTCAAATCCTTTGAGACAGGCACAATATTACRAAAGTGTATTTTTGATTCATCAGAGCCAAAGATTTTACAATCTAAAAAAAACCTGACAACCTATTTTACATTTATATYCCAAATGAAATGGCAAAGATAAAAAGAATAACTTCTTTCTTGAGCTAGTAATATTTGGTTAAGCTCCAACTGAGTCAACCTCTAATGCTGAAATTTGGCTCTGATAGCTGAGGAAATATCTAGTGAATTTGGATTTTTAAGAGAAGAAATTGGAAAACTCCAGCAAAAATATTATGTTTATAAGGGTCTGTTTCTAAGAAGATAGCCAAAGAATGGCTATCTGGATTGGGCAGGTTTTCACTGTAGACTGACTATTAAAAAAAGGTAATAAATCAACCTACAGAAGATATACAGAGCTGAAGGTTGTTTTGAACACCTCTGCAACGGATTACTTTGTTGTGAGAATTTTAAGTGGCATTTAAATGTATTCAAGTGACAGAGTTCCATATACCTTTTTTTWAAATGGGACACTAATTCCCAGTTGCCATTTTGCAGCCAGAAATTGTAACCAGTGGTGTCACTACAACAGGCAGTTAAACAAGTGCTGTTACACCGGAGAAGAGGCAGGGCAGCGTCTGCACCTGGGGGTACATGGGAGCACGAGACACCATAGACCAGACAGGGAGCAAAGCCAACTCAGCTTCTACAGAAAAAAAACATAACCAGGAAGATATCAGAGAATACCTGTAAGAAGGCAGTTTTGACTGAACCTCTCCCTGTTTGCTCCAGGCTCTCCAAATCTGTTTCAGTCTCCCTCARGTCAGCCTTCTTGCCTGTCTTCAGCTATTTATCATCCTTTTCTTCCTGTTCTCTGTACTCCCATTCCCGCCCCGTCCTTCTGTGTAGCCCACTGTAATTCTAATGCCAGAAAAACTCAAACAGATACAAAATACCCATTCTCATATTCTCATCAGTTGGCTATACATTCTCCTSTGTCTTCTTGTCCTGCATCTATCCTCTCTATTCAACTAGCAACCTGCACAAGGCAGCAGCCACCTCCAGTCTTTCTTTCTGCCCCACCAGGTGCCGTGGGGATGAACTCTCTTGGATCCTCCCGCAGTCACACTGTTGGGCAGGGAACAGAAGGCTGAAACCTGCAAGAGCCCTGACGGTGAGGGCCTCCAGGCAAGCTTCCAGGGTCACCATCAGACTCTGTAAGGCGCCACACAGCTAGAAAATGAGAATGTCTTAAAAGACAGATGTTTCTCCGATGAGCAATTATAAAACCACATTGAAGTGTTGCATRTATTCATAATTGGAGTTTTCCAAGTCACAACATTTAAGAAAGTACMTTTTCCAAAAAATCAAGACATGCCAGCTTTTCCTGAAAATTCTCTCCTGCCTCAGGGATGCAAAGCACCACGCTATAGGATGTATTCATATCCTCCCACCCTCCTGGTAAGGGCTGCTTTTCCAGTGCTTCCAGCCAATATTGGAAAAGAAAATGCTGTTTGTTATGCTGGCTTCTAACACCAGATCTCCACGCTGAAGCATCTGTGTGCAGCATTACCACGCTTTTGTAATTTCATCCACATTCCTGATCAAGTTGCAAAAGCCATTAAGTACAAATTCAGCTTTTGCAGAGCTCGTTACAGGCAGTCTTTTTGCCACGTGAGCTCACAGCACAAAAATGTACTGCTGATTCATAAGTATCAACATTGCAATAATCAACAGCTAGAGTATTTTKCTATACTTTGTGCAGCTTCAAAGAATAGAAAGTACTGAAACACACACAGCAGAAATGACCAAATCTCCAATATAAGCTCCAAACGCTCTATTACATCTGTGCCAACACCACACATTATAAAGACATATCTTCATGGCCTGAAGTACCTCCCTCTCTGCAGTGTTTTTTCACCTCAGTTAATTAATACCTGTTAGATAACCAGAAATAGAAAATGCTTGGAAGCTGCCTGCATTTGTTTACCAACTCCAGTCTTCAATAAAAATATAGAACTGAACTAAGTTTATTTTACAGTAAAACAAAGATAGCTTCTCTTCACTGAGTTTGTATCATGTAATTAAGTCAAGGTAGAAGGRGGAGAGCTTCTTTAGATAAATAAATTCCTAAAAGGCATAAGCAGCAAGTCCATGAAAACCTAGAACATCTAAGTACAGAAATACCTTCTCTGGCAAAATCATCTGTTTTCTCCAACAATTTTTGCTGCTAAAATATTTTTCCAAAGAATGGTATGGTATAGGACAATATTTCTTGAGCTTGTGTTCCTCAAGAGACTGCACACAATTTCTGAAGTAGGATACAGCTGAACAGTACAGCCATTCTGAAAGTCTGAACTTTCATATACAAGCCATTCATTCCTACAGCCAATTCCCCTCTCAGGGTACCCTCACAGGACACAGGATAAAAGGGTTACCTAGTTCCATTTTCTTGTAAAAGTTCCTTTTCCATAATTTCCCATGCACGTTTCTCACCTACAGAAATTTTACTCGTTAAGTACCCAGGCCTATCTGATCAGTGATAYAAAGTGACTGTGTTCATGCCCTAACCCAGACAGAAGAGTTATATCCCAGAGAAGTTCAAGCTCAAATAAATGTTTACTTGCAGAGCAGATTTGTATTTTCTTCCTCCTCTTCAACTAAAGAAACACTGAATCAGCCAGCTACTTCCCAAGAAATAGTATTGGCCTTGACCTTCCCAAGAAATAGTATTGTCTCTCTCTGCTGATATAATAAGGTCCAACATTTTCATTTCAAAAGCAGTTTGGGATAACAAATCTCCCTCCTCCAATCTTAAGGAAAAAACAATCAAGTCTCTAGGAATGAGATCAATAATGGTGTTAAAGGAGGACTGGCTGRTGAAACATGTAAAGACGGTTTGGATATTAGATATTTTTTTTTAATGCCAAGGGACTAGGCTATTACARCTAATAACACAGGAGGTACTCAATTTCTCCCCAGCCATAATGGAATGCACCAAATTGCAACACTAATATATCATGAATTTGATAAATGTTATGGTATTTTTCAAGTAAGTTACTCAAATCACTGATGTATTTGAAGTATAGGTACTGTTTGAAAACAGCAAATGAACCCTTACCAAAGAAAAATTAATATTGAAACATAAAAGCAAAATCAGGCAACTTTACATGACTGAGTGRTCTTCCAAAAATGAGCCTTTTGCATTTGGTCAGCATAACAGCAAGTAGGAAAATGCCCTCAAGTGCTAAAGAAGAAAGGATTTCTTGACCCACAATCCTACCGGCCCCACAGCTTTTTGTTTATTGTTATTCCTGAGAGAAGCATATGAGCTATTTGCTGGCAGAGGTTCTGCAACAACACGACACACCACTGCCCACCTGTAGGGAGTAACCTCTCCTGCAACAGCTGTAGCAAGCTCCGAAGAGTATATTCACATTGTTGGATCCAGCCTGAACCACAGTCCTTGCGCTAGCTCTCTGCCTGCTTGTATCAGAGACAAGAGATGAAAGACAAATGGGCCAACATTCAGCAGTTCATTAACTTGCTGGTGCCTGATAAAAGGGCTGTGCCATGACCCTGATAGAAGAAGTAAATGCAGATATTTTTCTCATATTCCCATAAAGCCATCAGTACATGCCAATACGCAGTCTGTGCTTATATGACTTYGCAATTCTTATTTTCTGTCCCTCTCCCTAGAGCACGGATCTGTTACAGAAATCTTTTTGTGTGGCTGTTCTTACAGTGTGGAGGGCAACAGAATCCAATCTCACAGCTGAGATTTCTTGCCCCTACAAGAATTAAAGTTAAATAACAAAAGCATAGGTAAGAGCACTGTTAAAACTAATGCATCTAAGTCCAGGCTAGGAACAGTTTGCTATAGCAGACTTGTTAATATTAGATGTTTCCTGGCATTTTGCTGACCACTAAGCAAGAGAAACATTTTGAAGAACTCCCATCCCAGCCGAACAGATGGGGAAACATTATACTAATTTCCTCTTGGCGTTCAAACACAGAGCAAGACAATTCACCTTTTTGCCGTTTTGGGGCTTGGTTCCCACCCTTCCCCTTGTTGTTAGAACTCTCCTGTAATGCATTAAGTGAAATGTTCCCCACGCATCAGTTTCCAGAAGAGCTGCCAAGTATTATTTCCTTTTCAAGCTGCTTCTCTTCCAGCACTCATACTCTTTCTGTGCACTGTTTTAAACATATCTCTATCCTGCTTTCTATTTTAATACACAGTATTCAGCCTTTTAGCTAGTGATTAACATTGGAGATCCCAATATCTCCCCAGGGTGCATCCTTCCAGGCCAGGGAAGCAACAGTGACAGGCCACAAATGCCACCTGCTCCTTTGAAGAGAGAAGGATTTGGTCCTCCTCCATGACCAGTGCTTTAAGAGAKAAATCTGAAAAAAACCCAAACAACCCTCCCCCCAGGGAGGCAACAGGGAGCAACATAGCACATATGCTGCTTAATGGAAAAGCAGTTTATGGAGAAAGTTTGCTAGTTCTTTGACAGACAAACACACTCGTTGATTAAATGTCACTAAGAACTCAAGAGCAGATGGAGGTCAAGGGGGAGCCCAGGTACATTTTGACCACAATGTAGGTCAGGCTACCTGTATCATTAACTCGTTTTATCTATATATGGCACATGCAGTTAATCAAAGAGATTTAAGACAAAAATACTTCTTTGACACCTGTTTGTGTGAGTAGGAAATAACCATGGATGGGAGCATAGCCTTGCAGACTTGGTCCCGCTGGGCTATGAGCAGTGCTGTAATTTCTTTCCCTCCAAATA
Organism: Oceanodroma leucorhoa; assembly: GCA_030449065.1. Lineage (NCBI taxonomy): Eukaryota > Metazoa > Chordata > Aves > Procellariiformes > Oceanodroma > Oceanodroma leucorhoa. Next base: position 5,181,874 of record JASVER010000044.1, on the reverse strand, counting down.
CAGGGCTATCAAATTCCTCTGGAATTGCCCTGAAAAACAAAGTGAGTGCCTTCCTGGTCTGAAGCCAGGAGCAAGTCAAAGGGGCACAGAAGGAAAGGCATCTTTCCTTTTCTGGGGGGCATCTTTCCTTCTCTGGGACAGCAGGTTCTTCCTTCACCTCGTGACCATTACTTGCTGACACTGGAAGAATCAGCTGGGAGTGAAGAAGCACATGGAGGTCCTTAAAAACCCCCAAGAAGCTAGAAAGGAGATGCATTACCCAGCACTGCAGAATCCTTCTCTGTCCCTGCCTTTTGTGTTTCTTCCCCAACTCTGACAGGTTCAGTGGCTCTTTGTTTATGTCTGGAGAATGGGCACCTTTTATCGTCTACACAGAGATTTCCAGGTAAAAGTCTTATCAGTTTCAATTATTATTTCAATGGGAATTTTATGAGCTATAGAGAACAACACTTGTTTGCTCGAAGTGTGGATAGCTGCAAGAAAACTGCTAACTGGGAGTTATTCACATTTATTGGTCTCTAAATCATTTCATTATCTCATCAAAAGTCCTAGGTTTGAACGTGACTTTATATTTACTTATAGAGCTCCTGTCATCTCAAAGGGATTACATCAGCAAATGCTGACATGCAGCTACCTCTGGAGTGTTATTCTCTTTCCATAAAAGCCATGGAAACACTAACAGTGCGAAGTGTGAAATACAGTGAGAACAGCAGAAGAGTTGTGCAGGCTCAGACCAAGGGGCTGCCTAGCTCAGTGTCCTGTCTGCAGCAGAAGTGGTACGTGGACACCCAGAGAAAAGAATGAATAAGGCAAGTACATGCCTTAAAAAAAAGGATACTTCCTCTTCCAGCCTTCAAGTATTTTCAGTTCAGGGCATTTTCTGAGTCAAATCTCCTTGAATCCATATAAAAAACTTCTGCATCCACAGCTTTCTTTGGCAAGCAGTTACACGTCTGTCACCTGCTGTGCAAAAAACTACTTCCTTTTCCTTGTTTTGATCGCGTCTCCCACTAGCTTCATTTGCTGACTCCTAGTTCTTGTACTAGAAAATAGTTTAAGGCTTAAGGACACACTAAAAATGGGAGGAAAGAGAAAAGCTCGTCAGATGTAGGGTTCTCTTTTTTTACCAAATAAGAGAGGAAAACAGACCTTGGCAAACCCCCCAAATCCTTTGAGAGCAAGTATTTATATATGAATATTACGCTTTCTTAAAATACCAAGGGAAAAGAATGAGGGGGAAAATCCCCCTTCAATTACTTGAGCTGAAGTTTGAACAAAATGTTGCTTTTAACAGCCTCGGACACAGAGAGGTTTTTTTAATATTCAGAATAACTGCCCAGAATCCCAAATAAAATTAGTAGCCCCTTACACCCCCTTCCAAGTGCCAGAACATGGATTCACTGCAGCTGACAAGGAGAGTGCCACTTCTTGACCCCACAGCAGCTTTTCCTTCCTTCCTTTCCTCCTCCTCCCTCCCCAGCAGAAGTGTGGCTTCAGTTCAATGGGCTTTACAGATAGGTCCCCCATAAACTTGTAAGCACTAAGCTGCCCGATTGTTTACTTACTGACACCTTCAACTACCTCTTGACTGCATCATGAAACCAAAGTTTGCTGCAAAGGGTGGCAAATGCTCCAGCTAAGAACTTTCTGGCAGCACATTCTGTCTATACTGACAAGTGCTGTTTATTTCAATTAGAAAAATAAATGACCTTTTCTTCTTTAAGTTGGAGTACTTGGGAGGATTTGGAGACATCAGGAGATTCAAAATATGGATATTAATTATTTGGTATATTTCAATATGGCACCTCTGTCCTCAAACAGAAAACTGGCACCACATTTTCTCTCCTATTAATAGAGGTGTTAACATCTTAGTTTTGCAGGGAATGCAGATTACATTCCCTGTTGCATTAGTCACTAAAACACTGCCTTGCATTACGTATGTACAGAAAACACAAATGATAGTTATCTTGAAGTGTAGACTGGATTTTAGAATATTTCCTCCTTCCACTTTACATATGGCAAATTCATTACATCACACCTTGTAACTTAGTTGATAGACTACTACATCCAACAAATTATGCTTCTACACCTAACTTTTCTTTACATATGAAGCTTTCTGCTGGAATAATTTAAACTGACACTAACCAAGAAAATGGCGATGCTCATTACATCKATAGAAAACAACACAGAAAAGTATAAAGTAAATAAAGCTGTAAAGCAATGAAATGAAACTGGGAAAATCAATTACGGAATGTAAATAATAATGGCTTCTATGATTATGACAACTAGCTCTAGCAATCTTTAGTACAGCATGTAGCGTTTCACAGTGTTTCTAAAAGTGGTCCAGAATAGCTCCCTCATCCATTTAATGCCAGCAGGAAAGCATTTGCCTACATGCTAAGTATCAGGCAACATGTTGAAAAAATACCTGCTCTGTCATGCTTGCAGATCTCCTGTATGAGCCACAGTGATATTTTAAATATATTTGCATAGCTACTAGCTTGGCTTCTTTAGCCGCCCTTATGAGAAGTCTTGAAGCGCTATGTGAGCTTCACAGTTCACAGAAACAGATTGGGATATTTACAGATGCAAAGATACCATATAAAGCAAGTCTAAAAAAGGCAAATGGCTYTCAAGCTGCTGAATAAATCTTGTTTATAGTTACAATTATATGCTGCCATAAATAATTCTTGTTTCTCATGGAGATTAAAAAAAAAGTAACAGCCAGGTGTTTCTGCAGTTTTTGTTCAGAAGCCTAAGGCAAATCATCACAAAATGCCTCATCCTCAGCCCAGGGGAACAATGAATGTTCTTCCATGGACTTTGACTCAATTCAATGAGCCAAAGCATTTTCTTTTTCACTTCCTCTTTTTAAAAATCCAGTATTTGTTCATGTCTGTATAATATATGCACTGTTGCAAAATGTGAAATATCTTTTAATGTTAAACATAAGCGATTTTGACAGACAGACCCCCATATTACACTTCCAGGTCTTTACTGAAATTTGGCACTGAGCAGGGCTACTCAAGCCAGGGGAATATTTATCATGTGAGTCCAACAGGAAAGGAAATTTCTCAAACAGCAAAGTGAGCCTGAACCAGCATTCAGCAGCATTTCACTTCAACCAAGCTTTTAAAGGCTGGATTTGCAGGTGAATGCTGCCCAGACACACCTGTGCATCTTACTGCCAGTATTTGCCTGAAAAGACCTAGATCCCCAGTGTGACCGTGGATGTAGGTCTTGAGCTATGTTATAGCACATTACACAGACATTCCCATCCATTATTAGATTTTACCAGTCTTCCCCTCCTCTCCCAATACTAGTCACACCGCTCCTCTCTGTGCCTACTTTAGTGCGAAATAAACATGACACTACAAAAAAGGAGACAGCATTGTTTTGCTTTCAGATCCCATGAATCCTCTTGCAATACAGCAGGGAGCTACAGCTGTGCCACAGGTTATATTTTCCTGATAAAGTAGTCAGCAACAAATTTAAGAAGTTCTGTCATAGCATCTTTTCCTAGAGAAAAATGATAGGGTTAGAAATTGATGTATCTGGTAAGCAGAATGAAAGTCTTTCTCAGCATCTCGGGCATAGCACATTCCTAGGTAGGGCCTCCAAGAGTTTCAGTAAATGTGATCAAGAAAAGGATGACATTTTTTTCCCCAAAATGCAATAAACATATTGATCCTCAGCATCAATTAAAATACCCAATACAGTTTAAAGCTTTAGATCTAGAGCCAATAGGTCATTCATATAGAGATTTTAAAAATGTCAATAATCACCATTTTAAGAATAAGTTTTCTTTTATATGCCTTGGATATATTTGATAAAACATAAGATAAAGAGGAAAGAAAACTATGAGCTGGAATCAACTGGGAACAATTTTCCATGTCTGAAATTCCAGATTTTTTGCTAAGACCTCATTTTAATGAAGAATTGAGAACATTAAATTTAAGACACCAAAGTATGTTGTTTCAAGCACCAGTGATTCGTTTTGACTTGCATTCTATATTCCACGTAAATCAAAACAAGATGTTTTGACGGTGTACTGTCAAGATTATTAGTGGTAATTAATCTATTCCCACAAAATGTTTCAGTTTCAGCAGGAAACTAGAACTGTCAAGACTGTTGATGGCTTTGGTAGAAGCACTGCAACAAAAAGCTGTTCTCTCTCAGAGGTCTCAGGTGACCGTTTTTATGTGTTTATACAAAATGTACTTCATCTGTCTGTATCGTGACACATAAATTCTTACTGTGGTTAGCAGCAGATAGATTTTATATTATATATACCAACCTATAAAATTTGACATTGGAAGGGAAGAAGCTTCAGATAATTTTTGTCGTTATGTTAACATCTGCAACCCTCATATATGCAGAGTTCATGGACTTCCAAAGAAAACTAGACAGAAGCAATGGTCTTCGCTCTACTAGAAAAGGAAACCAAAAAAACCATTTCATCATATTCTACTCCCAAAGACTACCCTTTTCTAAATTTTTATTACTCTCTTTTCAGGCTTATACTAGTGTCTGTCTGGCCACACAGATTTTTCAACACAAGTGTAGAAGACAGACATTTGGCAGCTTTCATAAATACAGATACTTCATACTTACTGGAACAAAACGTAATGAAAGCTTGTAAGTTCCACTCAATAGCCATCTCAGCTTCTTAAAAAAAATGGCACTTCCTTTATTTCCAGCCATCCTCGCAAGGGGCAGAAGGGAACAGCTGAGTCCCTGGAGCTGGGCGATGCATTATGCTCCCCGAAGGAGGAAGGTGGTTTTAAACCTTTACCAGATGATGCTGGATATGGTTTTTTGGCTCTCACTCACCTGTCTTCCTGTATTTCACTCCTTAGGCTGCTGGCTTCATCCAGCTTCTCTGTGCCAGCACCTCTGTATTACACCATCATCCCTAAATTCCCCAGTAYAGACCACCTGCAGTCCCCACAGTTGCATCCTCACAGGTAAAGCACAGGTCTAGAAAAGACACCYTCACCACAGCCATAGATTGAGGAGAGGGAAGTAATGTTTTTCATCACTTAAGCAAATTCCTGAAATGATTACTTTGTCAATTCAGCAATYGGTATATAGCTTAAAGCCAACCAGAATTATCAAAGATCAATATATACACACACACACTCCCTGTAAATTTTCCAGATTCAGTACTTCTGGTTCATGCTATTTAGCAGCTGCCCAGCTGCACACTCAAATGTGTGCGCAGTGAGGTTCTCGTGTCAGAGCTGATTCCAGGTAGTTCTGAATGAGCAAACTTTGTGACTACTGTTTTAGAAGCAGCTAGTCTATTTGAAACCTTTTTGAAGATGTCCCTTCCAATCCAAACTGTTCTATGATTCTATGTGTGTATCCAAGAAGAACAAGGAAATCTATTTGCACCCTCTGTCATCTTCCCTTACATCAGGGTGGCCCCAAGACTGGGACTGGAACCGGCTATAAAGCACTGTACATAAGTAAGGCATTGCATGCATCTATATCGAAAAGCCAGAAACAGCTTTTTTTTTGTTTGTTCTCTTTTTGAGAAACATGCTGGCAATCCTCAAAAGTAGGCAGCAGCACCACCATCAGTCAGGCTTAGCTATTCCTAAACAGTCTCCCCTCCATTAAGTTACCAAGCACTGTAAAGCTGGACCTTATGAAAGGTTGCTCTGCCCAGCACAGAAATTTTAACAGTAGGGAAAGAGTTTGACATTTTGCATCATTCAGTGAAATGCCAGGCATCTGCAGGGAGGGCACTCAGTGTTCCCACTCTACCTCTTGCATTCTCTCGTGGGGACTTGGAGTCCGTGCCCAGGCATCAGACCCACCCCACCCCACCGCTGCACTGTGGAGGAGGCAGCAGCTCTCCATCGSAGCAACTCATCTGCCACATTCCCCCTTAGGTCTTCAGACTGTGTCTTTACAGCACATGCCTGTAAAGATTAAGGTTTAGAAGAGCCTTAAGTGTGATGAGACCACCCTTGGAGGCCTTGCAGTTTTAAGACTTAACTCATTGTTTTCCAACTAGAGCTGAAGGCAGTTGCCTAGACAACAAGCCTGATTCATCAGCAGTGAATTGTCAGGGCAACCGTCCCTGGCCATACCTGGGGTGTGCTGAACAGCACTGGTGTGCAGCAGAAACGGCTGTCAGACATGGAGGGCCACCCAGAAACATTGCAAGTTAAAAAGGCAAAAGCTTCCACTGGGGTATCTGTTTGTTAAGCTGAAGACGGATACTTTGCACTTGTTCACATCAAAAAAACTGAGTACGGCTACTCCACATAAGGAAAGAAAAATATTTTTGCAAAGAAAATAATCCTATCTCAGCGTACTATGTATCCACATAACATGATTATGTACAGCCCTTCAACGGTTTGTACACAGCATCCTTTGTTTACACTATCACCATCTTTTTGGGGGATATGACTGATGTAATGTGGGAGGAAGTTCACTGTCTTTCATGAAGAATTTGCTCTCCATTTCTTGTTGGTCTACAGCAAGGCACTCGTGTTAATTTCCAATTTTAAATATTTCTTCCACTGTGTTTTCTTTTAGAATATTTGCACTTTAAGAAAATGAATACATACCCCAAATGTACTGGGGCGGGGCCCAGGGGGGAAATCATAGTAACAGGTAGTCATCTATTATTTAAACTACTTATAGGCTCCTGAAAATATTTGGACTTTTTTTTCTCCCAATTTAGCCAGTCTTATGAGATATCAATTATTCATTTTCCCAATGTATTTCAAACAGTACAATCATAACTGAATAAAATACCCACTCATTCTATTTGACCAAGTGTCCCAACCAATAAAGAAATCACATAGCACAAATTAGCATACTGGCAGAGCCCTTGAGTACATATCTTTGGGTCCCTCACCTGCACTCTGCATGCTGCATGTTCTCGTTTCTCATCTCTCTGAGAAGTTGATTAAGGAAGAAGAAAATTATAGCTGAGAGTTTGATTTTCTCTCCACAAACTAATGTGCATCAGAAAAACTTTTCCAGCTCCAAGATCCAAAACCCCTCCCAGTCAGCACCTGCAGGCTTGGTTTTAGAGTTTTACTCAGACTTGTTTCAGAGTTATTCTCCTGTGCCTGTCCAGGTTATGCCAGGCTCCCTTATTTCTATATCCATTTCATCCAACTCTATACTCCTCTTCCTAAAAGTGTCCCATCTGCCAGATGCACTTAGCTATCTAACCCCTAGTACCAAGTTCACTGCAAAGACTAAAAGAGAAGACACTTCATCCCTTAACTGCATGGAATTAAAGGCAGGGGTCCACATTTTAAAGTGTATTGTTGCTGTTTTAAGGATGTGGGGGTTGGGGCTAAGGCTTTTGTTTTATTTTGCTCTCTCAAACTTCTGACAAATTCTGCTCTCTGCTAAATCCCCCCATGTCCCTGCTTCCAAGCGGCCTAAAGAAAAGTCTATAGATAGATATTTTGTTCTTTCATATAGATCCTATTCTGCTGTAATGGAGAATTTGGATTGAAATGTTCTCATTTGATCAGGGACTGCACAAACTCATTGAAACTTCTGATATTGAAGTCTCTGTATTTTTAATGTGAGAGAGAGATTGCTTTGTGAAACATTTTGCTACGGAGTTAGGGAATATCGCCACATTCTAGACTAGCTTCACTTGCCACAATTTTTCTTACTTCTTATCATTATTTGGGTGTCAGAGTCCCATTTAAGTCACTTTTGGTTGCTCCAAAGTCCATTACAAGATGACCAGCAGGGCTGTTCAGGGCTCAACCCTTCACTCCTCAACATGGAGGCCTACTTGCAAGCGTCACCCTAACAGGGCCATCTGAGCAAAGCGTACATATGACTGTGACTGTATGATTTCTGATTGCTCCGTTACCCTTGATTCATTCAATAGGTGTCAAAGTCTGAAAAACCAGCATTGCTCAGGGTATCTGGCTGTTTCCAGCTCTGTAAGAAGGATATACTTCAGAAATGCTCCCTTGCTAGAATGGACAGGGAGAAGATGTGACATTTTGAGCACGGCAGCGAAGCAGTGTCCCTGCCTGTACGTAAGCCATTCTGCAAGTGCTACGAGGCAGACTTCCCTGGATTTCCAATGGTCCAGACTGCAATTTAAACCAAATACTTGAAACCCAGGGATCTGGAAAACCCAGCTCTGAAAATGCTAATCACACTCTGCTGGACACTCAGCACTTCCCTTTCTCTGCCAGCCTTCGCCAATATTGCAAAATGACTGCGTAACACAAATAAATGTTTCATAACAAAAACGTACCCCTCCAAGCCCCTTTGAACCTCTGAGCCTCAGGCCAGCTCAGTGTGGCCGCAGCTTTGCTTCTGGCAGTGGGACTGTCCCCCTCTCCGTGTGCCTCCACACTCCCGGCTCCTGGGGACAACCTGGGGGATTGGGGCATTCTGCTTCGAAAGCAGTGATTCTTGCTCAAAAGCAGGATTTCTGCCCAACATCAAGTAACTTGAGTGTCTCAGAAAAACATGTGCCTACTTACAAGGAACTGTTTCTTTTTTAATACGATCATTTTCTAGTCAATATTTTGTTGCCCAGTGGAGTACAAGAACCAGCTGTAGCATGGTGTCCTACCACCCGGCCTCAGGAGCCGCAGGCATCAGCACAGCATCAGCCACATCACCCCTCCTGCATGCCACTGGTCAGAGGAACCATTATGCTCTCAGTTCTCCACAAGGACCTGTGGCTATTTTTATATTTCTCCTTCCTAGCCTGTGTGTGCAAATATCAGGCTTATGTTTCCTTGATTAGAAGATCTGGAATGACACAGGAATGAAAAGCTGCATGTAGTATTTTAAGGAGGCCAAGGAATTTCAGCACTTCTCTAAACACATTGGGACTTTTTCAGCATTCAGCCAAAAAGTTACTAATTCCCTATACTTCTAAAATGCCAGATTTCCTATTCACTTATCTTCCCCCCCAATGGGCTTTTTGTACCAAGGATTCTGAGGACTGGTCAACTAAGCTCACTCACAATATGCCAGGGTTACCATTTGAAAAACATACCTGGATTTGTTTAGCAGGCTGACGCTCTGTTTAAATCGCAGCTTAATCAGAACACGACTGGAAATTTGTTATGTAAAAAAGGGCCAATAATTGCAAACTTGTTGACTCAACCATGGTTAAGAAAAGTAAATTCAAGTGACCTGGGTTTAAACTCAACTCATCTGAAAAATCAAGTCAGAGAAAATAAGCAATATATCTTCCAGATGAAGTAATTACTTAATTAGTGACAGTAAAGTAACTAGCATCTCATCAGTTTGCTGTTTAAACAGCAAACAAGGCATTATCATGTATATCTGGTAAAGAGGTCTTGGTGAGTTGAGAGATATATTTATGACAAAAGATAACTGCTAATAACAGGAGCCATTTCATATTCAACATACGAGAGAGTAAAAGCTGAAAAAATATTTCAGAAGCTTCTCAATTATTTTGTGACAGCTAAAACAAGCATTTTTTTTAATGTCATCAAGCCTTGACAACAAAGCCTTGCTCCTTTTGCCTGCCCTAAGATTTCTGCCTTTTGCATTTAAAAACTTACAAGGTATTTCAAGATGAATGTATACGTGAATTATCTTCAACCTCTTCCTGATGACTTAGTAACAAATGACTTTTATGCAGCCAGTGCAGAACTAGAGTTAGAAGACCACTTCTTTGAAATCTAAAATATACTGAAACCTTGACCAAGGGAATAGTACTTTGTCAGACAAATCAGATTCAGTTACCTACAGCAACAGATATATTAAACTGCTTATACAAATCCCACATGTCCAATTCACAGGATGCCAACCCCACCCTATGCAACAACATTTTAAAAATCACAAAGCTTGTGCTGGGGTCAGTGTGCCACGTGAGGACACCACCACTAAGGACAGCAGACGCAGCCCAAGCTGAAGGAGGTAACCCAGTTTCCACCATCCTTCCTCTGCCTTGTGGTTTAATTCACCCAGCTGGAAACCTCACTCTGTGGGTAGTCAGAAATTGGGAAGCAGTTTCAACTCCTGAGCCTGTGCATGTGCAATCTCATGCAAACTATTTATTCATGTTCCCCAGCTAAATTTACTTTCACCCAGCACTCATAAAAACAGTCTCTACTTCTATRTATTTTCTCTAGTCAGACTGACCCAGCCAAGGTGCTTGCACAGGACCCAGCACAATGAGGCTCTAGTTTTGACAAAGTGTTTCTGATGCCCTTTAGCACCAGCCAAGGGATATGYAGTCACAAGAACTGATGGAGGTTTGTCCTGTTTTTATAGCAAAATGTTGCTGGCTAGAAAGCACTGGATAGGGCTGCTAAAAATGTTGTCTGTTTTTGCAAGGGGGGTGAGCAGGCTCAGAATTAGTTAAATTACATACACTTCTGCACTATCCTCACATCTCAATCTGATAGTCTCAATTACAGATGACAGTTTCTATTAAGGGAAAAAATGCACAGAGTGAAAAAAAAAAAAAAGTTTCTGGATCTGGCAGGTCTCAGGAAGAAATCCCAGCCCCATGCTAGCAGCCACCTCGCTCGTGCTCATGAAGGCTTGACCTGCAGGGAGGGGGGAAAGCCTGCTARGTCATTAATCACTATATCTTTCAGATAGCTTGTTCTCAGAAGAAAAGCAATTAATCTGGAGGCCTCTGAAAAGCAGGAGCAGCACACCGTCGTGCTTTGGCATKACTGCATGAGTATGACTTAGTTGGACAAAAAAGCCTTTTTTTCCCCCCTCCTACAAGAGCCTCAGGGAATTCAGCTTCCTCTCAGTAACTCATGCGATCTACATAAAACTATTTTTTGCCACAAGYACTCAGTGCTGTGTGACTGAGCACTCTGGAGTAACACTTCTTGGTAACACTTACTCTTGGCAACCAAACAGCGGCTCGGGGGCTTGCTCATAAAACGGGCCCAAAACTGGGGGAAATGTGCAGAAAGACTGCCCAGGACTGGCTTCCCCAAAGCTTCACAATAGCTGGAGAGTAAAGGATAGTCCATTTTCTGTGGACGTATTTCCTAACTTTCCAAGCAACTCTGTCGCTGAGTGCTGAGCGGTTTCAGCAACAGCCACGATGTGCACTGAAGAGCCGGGCTGCCTGTGCTCTAGGCCATGGGGCTGCTGAAGACACGGACCGTATTTGTCATGATGCAAACTCCAGGGGACGAGCTCTAATTTCCAGATGAGAATAATGTTTACCGATGAGTGCCTTAAAYCAGGAAGTAGGACTAAGGTGTATTTATTCGATTAAATAGAACTTTGAAATTGATTTAATCAAAAAATGTGAAGGAATTATGCCTTGCAACACCTAGCAAGGCAGCTGAATCTGATATATATTGGCAGGTAGAGGAGAAAAAAAGAGAATGCACATGGAGGGTTTGAGGCAGAGGAAGCTACCTAAGCTTATGGCAGCTGAATACACAAGTAGGATCTGGTTGCGTGTTTGGGAGGAGGGTCCCCCATTCCCTCTATCCTTTGGTAACAGGTATTTTGAGAGTGGGGGAGAGGAAAGGTGGGCGAATGCCATCTGCGCCTCTTCCCACCCKGTTTCCTAAATGAGGTGCTGGTCTTTCCTTTGTATTTCCTTTGAAAGAAGCACTCGGGATGCAGTCAGCACTCCCATCCAGACAGATTTCACAGCAAAGGACACTGCTGGAGAGTGTCCAGAGAGCAGAGAGCCGTTYGCAGCTCTGCACATAAGCACAGGAGGAAATTTGGAACGAGCTGAGCCTGTTCCAGCTTCTGGAGCCAGGTGCTCGGGAGATGGCTTTGCTGGCAGCATCTACACTGCTACACGTGGCAGCCACTATTTGATGGTGCCTTTTCCTCCTCGTGCTCTATTTCAGATGGTGTGGTTAAAAGAAAAAAAGAAGAAAAAAAGRGAAAAGCTCATCATCTGCACACATTACAGCTGATACTTTTTCTTCTATATTGACAGAGACCATGTGCCCTGGGAACAGAGGAACTATTCRAAGAATAGTATTGCAAAGAAGAGCCTCAGTATGCATAGTTCCCTCCTGTTTCTGCAAAAGAGTTCATTTAAAAACAAGATTCTCCTGGGGGGACAGTACATGCAACGTAACAGGGGAGTAAAGAGTGGGGCCAGCATGGTCCCAAGACCTAAGAGGCACTTCCAGCAAAAGCAGGCCTTCCTGGGAGAGCCTGTGCAACCCACCAGCACCATCACATGCCATCAGCAGCATGCTGTCACTTACTCACCACTACGAAATCGTATCATTTCAGATTAAATTTAAAAAATAAGGCATGCCAGTCTGCCATTTCCAACAGTGCCCAGTCCTGGGTATTYTGGAGAGTCATCAAGGGATCCTCCCTCCCGTGCACTCTGCCGTACAGTGCCTTATGCTGGGTGGGTGCTTCATGGTGCTCACCTGGAGCAGCTCCTGGCATTGCCTGAGCCCCCGCGGCCCCACCGAGCATTTCCAGTTACTGCCGCCTGCGGGGCTGGGCTGCTGGCACAGGGAGCGCTCCTCCTCCTCCTCCTCCTCTCACCCAGGCCAAGGCAAGCGAGGGAGCGTGGCTCCATAATCTGTGACACAACGACATCTCTATCCTTATGAACTAGGGCTTATTTCTGAAATGAAATTAATTTGATTTGCCCTATTAAAGAAAAGAATCTTACTTGATATTTTAAAATATTTGTAATTAAAAGAATAAAAGGATTACTTTTTGTTACTAACTAATCAAGAAGTATTTCTAATTAAAAAAAAMCCAAAAMCAAAACAACAACCAAAAAAGGTCAGTCATTATGTAAATCTCCTGTACTACAGAGATGCCTGGCTGTAACSCTACCATTGCACATGCAAGGCTTTCAGCACTGCAAAGCTGTGCTCGCTGCACAACCACCACAAGGTAATACTGTTTCAGTACATGATTAATATCTCAAAATAACAGCTCATGTTGCTCTGGCCAACTGTCAGATAATACRCTAGTAAGACAGCAGAGATTGAATTCAGAAGGCAATTGAATCCTCCATGCAACAGCTCAGGCAGAACTAAACCAAGTGAACAGCTGTGAAGATCCACCCTCTCTTTCTCTAGCCTCGTCCACTGCTAAGGTGCAACAAAAATAATACCTGATTTTTTTTATGATGGTCCATCACTAGGGATGTAACTGCAGTAAAACTGGAAAGAAAAGACAAGACAGTAAAGTAGCAGAAAAAAGGAGTACAAAGGAGACGACTTAAAAGAGATGGGAGAAAACAAACAATCTTCCTAATCTTCACATATTTTTAAAGGGGTATTTCCTGCACCAACACCTTTCCAGACTGAGGGATGAGATTATGGCTTTGGCTAAAAAAAGGCTCATCTAGTGGCCCTAAACGTCTCCTACGATACCCAGAGGGTGTCTGAAAAGCATCAAAGGAAAGGTAAAGTTCACAGTTACAGGACAGGCAAAATGGCAGAGGTAGCACGGAGTGCACCGGCAGCTCTCAGGGAGCATTASAGAGTGAACCTCACTGTAAACACCTAATTCTAGAGACTTCTCATCTTCTGACATCMGATAAGAAACATCCCTCCTACGCCTGGGGGAGCAGAAAATGGAGGGTGGCTGGTTGAGTTCAGCAGCCAAATTCCCTAAAACATACTGGATAACACTTCTTGCTTCTTCAGCAATGTTCTGTGTCTTATATTATGAGATTATTTTTCTTTTTAAATCCATAGATCAGAGCACTCATAAACCCATCTGGGGCCAGGATGGAGAGAACAAAGCTGCAGTTAAATGTCAGCCCACAAGGCTGTAACTAAAACAAAGCTGAGCTCAAATTTAAACAAATTGGTACCGCTACAGYGAGATGTTCCCCTGGCACCTTTGCTCTTCTCACTTCTTCTGGCAGAGCCGGGCAGCGAGGCCACCCTTGTGCATAACGTTCAGGTGAAGGTGAATTTTAAGTTATTCTGACAAGCATTTAAGAACAGTCTCACCGTATCACAGTCAGTGGTATCTGAGTACGTATTTGAATAGTTCATTGCATAGGGATGGGTTTTTCAGTTGTCTCAAACAAAAAAATAAGTTATAACTTATAGACCTGCTGTAACTTATGCATGGAAAAATTTGACAGTGCATAAGTTATAACGGTGCATAAGTTATAACTTATAGACCTCCTGTAATTTATGCATGGAAAAATTTGACAGTACCTGTGGACAGAATCCAAGTAACATTAGAAAACTTTTTGCATAATTTCTGCATCATATTAAAAGCCTGAATCTTAGATACTTCAAAAAAAGGCTCATTAAAGGGCTCTAGTATTGTTCTCTGCTAAATAATCTGTTTTATCACTCCCTCTCTCCTTGCCTATTCTTATCAAAGTCACCTACCCTGACTTTCCAACTACCTACACAAGAGTGGTGAAGAGAAACTTAGTAAAAAAAATTGATTCTCTGTATTTTCAACACTGACATACATATTTCATCTACCGTACACAGAATTCAGAATTTGTGTTCAGCTGCATCATGGCTGAGATGACATCAAACAGGTAAACTCAGATGTTACAGCTGTAGAAGAGGAGTAATCATGTGGTAAAGAAGCCAGAGACCTGCAAACGCACTCAGAGCCTCACGCCACTCACRCAGCAGCGTACCACTACTGGAGGCACAAGCAATTTTATGCTGCTTAGTACATAGGAATAATAAATGCATAAAATACTAGCAGCTGCTCTTTGTGACAGAGTTTGGACCAAACAACTAGCCAGGAAGGTAACTGATAAGATGGAGACTAATATTCTTTGCAATGTTGTTCTCAGCAAGATTCATAAGATCCAGAGAAAAGGGACTTAGGCACATATTTCAAATCATGCAGACAATCCCACAGTTTAATGGGGGCAAAGTGAAAGCAAAGAGAGATTTTTAGCAGAAAGATAATTGTCAATGCCAAAAAATCAATCACCTAAGTAAGTCAAAGATAAATGCATAGCTTCCTTGAACAAGTAGGTTTATCGCAGCAGGAAAGCACTCAGCATCACCCTGCACTGACGATCTGGGGCTGTTCCCACGGCACAGCTCCCCCAGGCTCGGTGGGGACCAGCAGACAAAACACAGCAGAGCACCCATACTTGTTAATCAACGGTGAGAACTTACCTAAACAACTGCATTTTTGTGGACTTGTCTCCCACACATACAGCATCCTTATGTTTGACTCTTAATTCAGCATCTCATTGGATTACATTAGCAAATCTACACCACGATCAAGACAACAGAAAAGCCTTGCTGCGACGTATGAGAAAAATGAATGCTTCTGCTTTTGCAGACATTTTAWCCTAATTACACTTTAAAACAACCTATTAGTCCATATAGATTTTCCAGTGAATGAATCAAATGTACGTAACGTATGGTAAAGACGCTACGGTGAACAAAACAGAGTTTGGTCACCGCATTTGAGCCTCAATTGCCTGCCCAGGCACAGACATGTTCCTTCGGGATACCTGCAGTCCCAGCCTGTCTAGGAGGACGTCTGTTGGACAAATTTT
This sequence comes from Oceanodroma leucorhoa, assembly GCA_030449065.1. Taxonomy (NCBI): domain Eukaryota; kingdom Metazoa; phylum Chordata; class Aves; order Procellariiformes; genus Oceanodroma; species Oceanodroma leucorhoa. The sequence goes on along the minus strand of JASVER010000044.1, from coordinate 5,166,402 downwards.
GGTTTCACTTGCTCAGGAGCACAAGAATGGCTGCACGCAGCAAGGCCAGTGTTTCCCTTTGCCTTATTGGTGGCCAAGAGCTGATGCCCAGAGGAGACAGTAAGTTATCAGGAAAATATCACTGCCTTCCCTCCTAGCCTCCCAAGCAAAAGGCAGCGTATTTGCATTTAATGATACCGTATTTAAGATGATGTATTTAATAATCCCTGTAGTCAGACTGAAGCTCAACTCTAGGAGCTCAAAAAATCATGAACAGAAATAGCTGTGACTTAGCCTCAGCTCCCTTGCAAAGAGCAGCCCACCTGTGCCAGAAGCTGATGGGAGGAGCGCACCTTCACAGAAGGTACAACTCAGACACCGACAAAAGCAATGTAATATATGGTTGCTCATTATTTTTCATAAGAGAAAGCAAATAACATCTGCATGATACAACTCCTTCCAAATACAAGTGGACAGTGACAGAAAAAGCTCTGGAACATTAAATCTCCACTCTGATTTAAGGCCAGTTCTTATTTTTCAGTCCGAAGTTCCTTTTCTTGCTGAATATACACATATATTCCAAGTATTCCAAGTATCCAATTGCCTTGGATCTCAGTTCACCCATTGCTTCGGGAATCGTTTTACATTTGCAAAACAATGCATGAAAATGGCCCAGAGTCTGATATGAACATCTTTGACGGTAGTATTCAACATCCCATGCTCCTCAAGCTAATCCTCTTACTGTGATTAGCAGAAGAACAGAAGGGTTGTAAGGAGGGACTTAAATGGGATTTGGCCTCAACCTGGGTTCATAGCCCTGACTGGCTCCTATGCTTCTTGTGTGAGTGGCCCAAACCGAATTTCAAAATCCCCATTAATTAAATACATTGAAGGGATTGCTAGGAAGGAGGGAAGAAAAATAAAGCATGCCAGAGAGAAAAACAAGTTTATACTGTGCGCGCTTAGRATGAAAGGAGTGAAATTTTAGGTGGTAGTGCTGTGGGTGATGCACTTACTGGAAAAACATGGCACTGTGTCCGTGCACATCCAAGAACACACCTGGGAAGCAAACCACTGCTGCCTTCAGCGTCCGGGGCAAAAGCACAGCTTCCAAGAGAAGGTGACACTTACCTATCAGCGTCTGGATTTTAGTCCTGTTTGAAGCACAGTATGTCATGCAAGGAGAGTTACCGTGAATACATTTAAAGCTTCTGTTCACACAACATGTTGGAGCCCAGCTCCAGTCCCATTGCTTCCCAGATCCCACTCAGTATTTACCTATTACTCACCCGTTGCTAGTAAAAGAAGACTATAAACTATTCATTATTTAGAAGGCTTCATCTTCAGAAAGCTGYGTTGCACAACTTAGCTCTTCTGAGATTCTTTAGACCCATCTAATTAAAACCAACTAAATCCACTGACGGCACATGTCATTCTTGGTAGCGAACAGTGATTCACATGTACATAAAAATCAACTCACCTGCTCTATGGTGAGACACAGCRGCTGTTTAATAATGAACAGCTACCAGTTTCCCTCCTGGCCCCTCTCTTTATTTCCTCCTTCAAATTTATCTGCAGCTTCCTACCAAAAAGCCTGTTCAGGTCTGAACGCACTGTTTCATGATACAGATGATAACTTAATWATGGAAGCTAGTTCAAAACTATTAGATCCTGTTATGAAGACCAAGTTTCATTACTTCTTCCTAAAGCTAGCCAAGTTGTATTAAAAAGTAGAACACTTATTTTTTTCCACCAAAGATGTTAAAAAATATGATGGAGTGASAAATTAGCTTCAACCAGCAACTTCAGCTTGGGAAAGTCCATAGAGCTGCACTTCAATAGTACTATGTGGAAAAAAGAAAACCAAGAGCAGAATAAAGTACAAAYGCAGTTTTTTTATTAGGAAATGGAGCATGCTGCAGACAGGCAAAACAGTCTGTGCTGAGCCGGCCCCTCCTGAAATGACTATCTATCTGATTACTATCCCTTGCTGAGTCCCTCTGGACAGCCTCCTTACCCAGCCCCAGCCGCACAGAGCAGCAGAGCTCCCCCAGCTCTCTGGGAGCACCTTTAACCAGCCAGGCAAATTCTCTGTGTTTTGCCAGGATTTTAGGTTACAGCTCTGCAAAGTAACCTGCAAGAACATACAGCGAAAAGCCACATTAAGCGTTAAGGAATTGGCTTTGATACKTCAGGAGTCCCAGCAGAAGGTGTTTGAACAGGATTTTCAAGTAGGATTTTAAAGTTGGAAAAGTTTCACTTCAAGAAATATGTTTTAAAGGATTGCCAGCAAATCTGCGAAGACAGGATGTCCCAAACATCTCTGAAGGACTAAAAAAATTGCACAATTTATTTCTGAGTTCTAGTGTTTCAGTTATTTCAGTTTTTCCAGAAAATCCGCTTCCTTGACCCATAGGTACTTGCCTCAGGGCACTAAGCTTCTCAAATTCATACAAGTATCTAAAATTTTCAAATCTTAAGGAACTGTTCCATCCTGCAAAACATAGCTGTATGTGTTCACAGACAGTAAAAATGCACAGCATGAAGGAAGATACCGCTGGTAGTGCATGAAACTGTGAGATTTCAAAACAAACTGGACTTTCTGAAGCAGAAGAGCACTATCTCTGGAATAACAGCATCTAAGTGCGACTGGAAGACTATTGCCGCACATCTTGTCTCTCTAAGGACCCACAAATTGGTGCGGGAATTTGAACTGACACATTTACCCGAACAGCAAGTAATTGGATGTTTGACACAGTGTGGCAGTTTGTCAGAGTAACATGACCATAACATAACATAGCACCAGTAGGATAAAAGGAATAAAACGCACAACACAGCAAGCTTATAAAAACAAGGAATTAAAATTTTTTTTCAAGCAAGGTAACTTACYTGGCTGATCATCCATGTAGTAGACTCCTACAGACAAATTACAATTTAAAAAATACTTTTGAAATTGATTTTGAGCTAATTTGTTGTCATTTTACACTTCAAAGACCTGCACTCTTCTGGGAGCATCTTTGTTTTCATACCAACTGTTGAAGTTTTCCCCTGTTGACCTCAGCATTCAAGCATTTCAGATCTATCCGAGTGTTGGCTAACATCCCTCTCTTTTACAAAGACAGGTGACTGCTGGCAGAACTCAGTCTGGTCATCTCGAAGCCCCATGATATACTCATTTTTCACAAAGTATAAACAAATCTCGACAGGTATAAATTGACGTTATTTGCTGGCCTGGGGCATTTGGGGTTAGCCGGGGCACCAGGGATGCTTTCCCGTGCGAGCAGCAAGCCCTCCGCCCCACGGACTGCAGGGTCCGCTCACGGGGATGTCTCGGAGACGGGCAGTGCCCCACGCCTGCTGGAAGTACTGCGCTTGCCACTAGCCAGGAGCACAAAGCCAAAGGCAACAGGCTTTAGGGTGCTGGAAAGATAAACCAGCTGCCATCCCTGTTTCARCCTTCTCTAGGAAGTGATGGTTATGGACATACTGAAGCAAAGAGGTGCTTGTTAACTTGATGAACATGAGCCCAGTGGTATGACATTTGAAGTGGACCAACGGACCCTACCTACTTGGGTATCGCAGAAAAAAGATCAGCTTTGGCCTTTGCAAAGAACAGAATGGACTGAATATTAATTTTTTCTCTTCTTGCAGAAACGCCCCCTGAAATCAGTGATGAACGAGCTTCCCCAGACCCCACCAACCGGCCGCAGCTGCGTGCGCTGCCGCTCACCGGCCAGCTGCACGGGCAGCACTCGCCACGTGCCGCTGTGTCRACAGCCAGGGTTGCGCTTCTGTCCTGATTCACTTCTGAAGGGGGAAACCCCCTCTGTTGGTCTTCAGCCGTGAACATTATTTCTCAGACTTCCATTAGTAGTGACATTTACACAAATTATGTATTGGAGAGAGAAAAGTTTTTCTTTTTATGATAATGCAGATCATGAGAGATGTGGTTGATTTTTCTTTAAGATATAATCTAGTTCTGAAAGCTGCAGTGAGAGCACAGAGTATCATCTGATAGCTCAGAGCTGCAATGTTCGGTCTTCCTTGTATGGTGCACATGTTCAGGCACAGGARAGACTGTCAATTTTGTGCCCCAGCACAGAAGACGAGGCACTTAGAGTGTATTTTAGACATGGTAACAAAAGGCGTTCACACAGAGCATGCAATAAGACCAAAGAACAAGGAAAGAGAAAAGTGCTAATCAGAGATACCAGAGCAGCATTTCTTATGGCATATCACGGGCCWTTCTCTCCATGGCCATTCATGCTGGTTTCCTATTGCTCCTTCCACCCTGAAGAAATGCTTGAGTTGTGTTTATGGTTCGAGAGAAACCCCGAAAGCAGRTTTTAAGCATAAAGCCTTACAGAGGCCTTGGAACATTTATAGAGGTCTACAAATATACTGACAAAAGATATGTATATTTTGTTTCTATTTTTCTCTCCATCTTCTTCTAAAAGAAGTCTTGTCACAAAATTTGTTAATGGGAATTTGTTAATGAGCTCTCCGACCATGAAGAAAAATGACTATCATCAACACAATGCTGAGATAGTTTGCTATATTGCCCTTCACTCTTCATATTTAGAGACTATACTGCTCACCCCACATCTTCACAAAGAAAAATTTATAGTTTTAATAGCATGCCTTTTAAAACTAGTTTAAACTTAAGAATTCCTGCTAGGCTGCCCCCCCCCCCCCAAAAAAAAAAAAAAAAAGAGCTATAAAAATACATTTCTGTCTTGGTTCTAGAATTATAGCTAAACATGTAGGGGGTAACAGTAGATGGCAACAGCATTTATTCCATATTTCACTTCAATAGCCACCTACCCCAGAGCAGATGCGACACACAGAAGCAGGTCCATATTGTGTGATAATACCTTTAACCACTGAAGTTCTCCACTTCCTTTCACTGGTATTTGAGAGAAGTAATATCATTGGTACTGAGCCAAACCCAGAAATACCCAGAGCTAGATTGCAGTGAGACGTGAAGGAAATCTAAGGTTGGTGAGGAGGCAGCCACTAAACACGGGAATTGTCTTTTTGAGGTTTGTTGATGTGGATTTCAGGGATCACAGTCCAATTCTCAATAGAGCGCAAAGTCTCACCCTACCACCCCCACGAGCGGGCCCACTGAAAACTTCAGATGGGCTGTCAAGTTTTACACACCAGTGAGGGCTGTCGATTGCTATGGCCCAGCTTGTGCACTTTTACATAAAAAGTAGAGAATGAAATGACTGGCAGCACACAAGTGGCATCTTCCAAGCTGAGTTAAGTCTCTTAAGTGATTGTCTCTTTCTTACTGTAAATTCTTAACTAATATGTTCCATACTATGGATGAACTGAAGATCAGCTGTAATATTGGTTTCCCTTTAAGAGCTTACCCTTCAGTCTCTTCGCTGAGCTGCTGGCCGTGATATTTACTGCTCCAAACACAATTGTTACGTTCGTTAGGATTGCAATGCTGTACGTGAGSCAAGTAGGTTTAAAATATTTTCTCAGGCTACTTCTGTTTAATAAGCTTTAAAATTTCTTCTTCAGCAAAGCGGGAGCTGCAGTTTCCCCTCTCACACCCCTCTGCCAGGCTCACAAGCCACCACTCAGTCTCTGGAGATCTCGCACACCCTGAGGGTGTGCCGCCAACCAACGCGAAACGTTCGTCCTGAGCACGGGAGGATGCACATGAACACACCCGCAGATCATTCCTAGTGTCTTGACTTAAGGAAGGAAACACCATTCCCAAACTCTAGGTTCTCCTATGTAACTGATATTATGATACTTCATTATGAAAGAAAAATAAAGTAAAGAACAGTTTTCCAGCAAACTAAATATGCAAAGTTGATACATAAATCCTCATAAGTTTATCTGTTACGTGAATGTTTTAGTCTGGCTTCACGTGGGGGTTGGCTAATTCTACCCCTTTTGTCCCATAGAACAATTTCCATTTCTTGTCCCCCCAGGAGCTTTGTCCAATGCCTACAGCTATAAAGGTATCTACTCCAGGAGGAAACACCTAAGGACACAAGAGGCAGAGAAGGGTGGTAGTGGCTAAGGGACTCCCTCCTCAACCTGCTTCCTCAGCGTGCTACCTCCCCTCAAGAGCAGACTTACCACGATCAGCAGAGGTTCAGGGCATCACTGCCCATCTCCTGACGGCAGAGCAGCACACAGTGCTTGAGACGGCTCTGCTGCGAACGGAGAGAGGAGCTGCTCTGCAGCGTAGTCAAAGCTCACTCGCTGCAGCAAGCCTAGGAAAGTAAGAAGTGTGCATGCTTCGGGATTTCACAGCTGCTACTTCAAAGAAGAGAAGGAAAAAAAAAAAAAAAATCACAGTTTCCCTAAGAAAGCCCTTTGGATGAAGTTTGGAGGACAACCCCTATTTACTCATTGACGGCAGCATGTCCCAGAAAAGATCAAGGTAGAGGAGTTTAAAAACCTTCAAAAATGAGATCTAAGATCGAAACCCTCCAACACCATAACCCAAATACACAATCACAGCTTTTCAACACAGGATAAAAAAGGCAAAACAGAAATAGCAGCTTCAAAAGGAGGCCACGAACAATGCTCATATCCAGAATAGACCAAAGAGACAGATCAATAGAAAAAAGTTTTCACCTGTCTCTAATAGTTGAAACATCCTGGGAGTAAGTTTCCCAAAATATACTTCCAAATGCCAGCACATAAAACCTACATTAATCACAATGTGGTAAATCGCGAGCCCGGCATAGCTGCACTAAAGCCCTCCAGGAAAAAAATAGAAAATAAGTATGGAAATGAAGCAAAGAGGATAGGGGAGAAAGACTGTGAGTGTATTGGTCTCAAGAAGAAATGTAAGGAAGCAGGGAAGCAACTGTGGCTTTTACTGCCTCCTCAGCTGGCATTTGGTTGTGGTTTGTTGTGTTTTTGTTTTTTTTTAAAAAGCAACACCAATATCTTTGTTCATGCATGGGTATTCAGTTTGCCTGCAGGTTGCCCATTCCTTCTGCTACAAAACTTTCTACTGCTCCTGCAGAAAACCCTTCTGGACCAGCTGTTCAGTTGTGACCCTCCTCATACGAGCTATGTGCAGTCCAGTGACACCCAAAAAACCTCGCAAAATCTTGCAGTCCACCACTGCCTTGCACAGTTTCTCCAAACGCATACTGCAGATTCCCAGTCTGCAGTATTTGCCTGTATATTTGATTTCAGACTGGTCTCCTGTGTCCATGGGCTGACTGAATTCTGCACACTTTCCTAAATTGTGCCCTCAGAGAGCTTGGATTCAACTACATCCACGGTATCAGAGCTCCCTCAAGTCTTCCTGAGCATTATTTTGAACTTCAGTGGTCAAATTTGTGTGGCATTGAGAGTTAATTTTTTGTCCATTTGGTCTCCAGCTGTTGGAAGTGCTACGAAGGAATCGGGTGGCCCAGCTCACAGGAATGGCTTTTCAGTCTTATACCAGCCAAAACATATTCTCCACTTTCACCTTCCTATCATATTAATGACACTTCTCACTGAGCTTCCATTTCCACCAGGGTATGATGGGAAGCGCTGTGTAAAACCTCCACTTGCCACCTCCAATTCCAGAGAGCTCCAGCACGAGGAGGCTTCTGAATACCCCATCTTCTGCTCAGTTATTTCACTCCTGACGCTGGATGTTTTCAGTAACTGCTCGGCTGCAAGTTGCCTAGAGGAAGTCAACTTCACAGAGCGTTCAAGTTCTACCTGATCAGTCTGGGTACCACCAGCAACTGCCATGGCACAGAGCAGAGCCCCTTGAAAGTACATACATTCCCTGCATACAAACCACGAACTCTTACAGGAATGCATGAAACCTAAATAGAATTCATCACAGGTTAACCTGAGGAAAGTACTACACGGCAATTTTTACAGCTGCATGGATGACATTTGAAATCAGTGAACTGGGATGGGTGGACACTTCCCAAAGAGCTCGATGGAGAGATGCTCTGTCAGTCCCCGTGCAGCATCCCCAAGAGTGAGGTGCTGCATCAACCCCAGGCAAAGCTGGGGGAGGCAGCAGGAGTGCTGATGGGTGACAGTCCAGCTGCCGAAACCTGCAATGGTGCTGGAAACCGAGATCGTGAAAAAGGGCAGGTTTGGCTCTGCTCTGGAAGACACATTTCTGCACACGCGGGGGCCATAAGCATGGTGAGCGGGTAGCGCATTGCTCAGGAGGAAGAGAAATGGAATAGAAATGAATAGTAACTGTCCAGAAAACAGCGTATCACCAAGGGCAGAGGGTGAAAGAGTGGCATTATCTTACTYGAGGAATTAGCTGGCTGACTTCAGAAGACCTGAGTGTTTCTAGGACCTTCAAAATATCCCCAGTTTTTGTTTAAATTGCTGCCTATCCCCTGCTTTTGGCTGGCAACATTCAGAGTGATGAGGAAATTATCACAGCACTGAAACGGGAGGAAGGCAAAGATGTGCCTGAGATAAGGCTGGCCTTTCAGGAAGGCCAACAAGTCAGATACAGAAATGCCACATGCGATCATCAAGAGCCTTTTCACRTACAAACTGGTCTAGTTTGGGAAAAAAAAAAAGCCTTCCTTTGGTTAGGAGAGCAGCTGAACTTTGTTAACAGTCTCTTCTCATTGCACGGGGCTCCCTCACCTCGRGTTTCGCAGTCAGTGGTTGGACTTTCTCTTCGTTGCACAAACTGCCTGCAGGAATGAGCAACAGTTTTCCTGTAGAGAAATCCTGCGCAGCAAGTCTAAGGGAAGACCACAATCACAGGGCCGAATGCTGAGATACACAAATGCCGGATAAACACCCAGCAGAAAAATGTCCTTGTGCTGCACACAGGTGCTTTCATCTGCGAGGCACATGCTTGGCCATTTAGAAGGGACATAGCAACTCCCCTCTTTTCCATGGGATTCTACCATTGTGCATCTTATGGAGTTCAGAGGCCAAAACCTCTGTTTATTTCCCTTCATCTGATTTAATTGATGATGAGCATTTTTTAAAATAGATGCAATTATATTTATGGGAGGCAGCATCTGCTCCATCGGCCCTGTCTCTCTATAACTGCAATGCTGACTCATGAAGGCCAACACCAAGAGGAGACACTGGGCRTGCACCTGGAGGAGCAGTCGTTGGCTTTTGCACAGCGCTCGGCTGTGCGGGGTGCTGCCCCACGCGTCCGTGCAGACAGCTATGTGCCTAAACCCCTCTGCCTCCAGGGAAACAGAGGAGGGGGGACGAGCAAAAAAGCACCGTGACTTCTGCAGGTCACCCAGTAATGAGTAATAGAGCTCAGAATTGTAAACATTATGTTTGTACTCAACAAAAAAATATCAGTTATGCTCTCTTTGCTGACAGCTGATGTTGGAGGAGCCCGGCCCAAAACACAGAGCAGCTATCCCAAGAGCAGCCGTGATGTTTTGTGGCCACTGATGAGGAGGAATAACCCAAGCATTATCACTTGGTTTCACAAGACTCCTGTAAATGAGGTAAGCATCATTAACTCTGCTTCACGAGCAGCAGCGTTTCTTGCCCAAGGTTACAAGCGTCCCTTGAGGAAGAAGCAAATTATCTTATTTAAGTTCACCAGCAAAGCTCCTACAACCCACTACACTGGAGCGCAACTTTCATGAAATCTTGCAATAACTTCATGTCCCCGTCCAAGCCCCRGTGGTCACATAAGTAGTCATGGGACGATCTCAGCCTGCGGGGGCTTCGCGTGAGCCTGCAGGTCAGAAAGGCATCCCGCGGCCTGCCGGAGCAGAGCCCGGGGGAGAGCCCATGTCCCCGGGCTTCGGCATGCACCGCAGATGCTCAAAGGTGCTCAAAACGAGCACCTCCCGTTTCTTCCCTCCCGGGCAGAAAGTTCCCCCAAACCTTTTTTCTGTTGTTGCTCAGTGAGACCAGAGACGGGGCAGTGAACATGCTCCAAATGCAAATGACAGCCACCGGGGTTTTGGATACAGAAGAGCCAGCTCCTTCTCCTGTCACGGGCCTGGGCACAGGAGGGGTGTGGGAGGACAGGCTCAGCGCGCGAGAACAACTCTGCACCATTTTTCAGAAGGGGAAGACTGTGAGTAAAAGCAGCGATTCACTCCTCAGCCTCCCGGCACTGAAAAATATATGTAGTACGCAGGCATTGGTTCATGGAGCTTGGATTTATTAGGAAAACCCCAGCCACCAAAAAAACCAGCCACCAAAAAAACCAGCCACCAAAAAACCAGCCTGGGCACTGAAATACTGCATTTCTCCCCCGAGATGCAGAATGAAAGCCAAGCAGGGTAGACACCCAAGTGCAGCACACCTCCTGGGTGCAAGGCTAATAAACAGTAATCAGCGACTTCTCTGCCACGGTAAGCAAGCCTGAAAACTGGAGAAACAGATCACAAGCAATGCATAAGGTTAAAGCAAAAGGCAACACAGCACTGGGAGAAAGCATCCAAGAGCAGTTTTTGTGAAGTTTCTGGATGGTTTACTGTAGGGTTAGGATATCAAAACTGCTGCAAACTTGGACTGCATGGGACAGACCTGAGCACTACAGGGTCTCAACACTGCTGTTTCTGAGGACACGGCATCAGATGGAAAGCATCCTCTGTGTGGGAGAATATATCCATAAAAACGCAGCTTGTTGTATAAGTCAGCTTTGCATACACATAAACATATACACAAACATATACACATTTTTTTAAAGACACCGTTCCCATTGCCACCACTGTATGCATCTGTATATATCTGTATATCTGTACTGAAAATGAGTGAAACTCTCCAGATGCGCGTATAAACCATATAAACCCACGCACCCAGGGAGTGTGGGCATCACTGAATATGTGTTTAAGTACTGAAAACCTCTTCCAAGGGTTATTTTTTCAGAATATTGTGGTGGCTTGCAGTAGTGATTCAGTGAGATGCTAATGCTGCTTAGCATCTGGCTCCATTTCACGTGTAACATTTACACAGACAAAAAGTAAAAAAAAAAAAAAAAGTGTATTAARTTTGTGCCTTTTTTTTTTTTATCTAGGCTTGAAGAACCTGTCAATCACAACCATGAATCACATAAAAGCAAAACTCATGCTACAATAATTTTCCATTCCCTGGAAGAGGAAAAACACACATACATAGTTGCATCTTGATATAAAACACGGTGTGAATATTTCAGCTGTCTCAGTGAGACACCTAATTCAGCCCCCTCAGCTCTGTGGTACCCGGGCTGTACACAGAGTCCCTCACAGCATTCSCTTGAAAATATCACTCTCTAGCCACATCCTGGCTCCCTGGCCCCTTCCTTTCCCAAGCTTTAGTTTATATTTGTAGAAAATGTCTAGCTGCTGGCTTTGAACAGTAGTTACTAGAGATCACCTTTCAGAAGTCTAGGCGACCGCTCAGGCAATCACTGCACCTCAGTTGCCCTGCTCCGAGGAGGGAGCCGGGGAGGGCTTTGTGTTGGGCTGCTGGGGCAGGCAGTAACCCCCGGCCCCGGCACAGCAGGGGGAAACCAGCACCCCGGCTTCCAGACACACGCCTGCTGAACAACAGCAAACGCCGCTGCTCGAGTCGCTGAGAAACCGGGGTGCCTCAAGGGTCTTTCAGACTGTAAAAGCAGCATCAGTAAAGGTTTATGCTTTCCTGAAGAGGGCTCTCCGTCTCAGTTTATATAAACAGCTTGCCAGTTTTACAATATCAGGAAGGAATAAAGAAAAAACCCACAACAAACCAGAACAAGATAGACAATACCTGTTGTAACTCCATCTACTGTAAGACATGGTCCTGTTGCTGCCGACACCATCCATCTCCGGCTCGGCTACGGCACTTCCAGCATCGCTGGCCTCCCGCAGGCGCCGGCTGCCGGGCTTGGAAATCAAACACCTGCCTGAAGACGGGCCCACCACAGGGATGTGGGCGGACGCCTCTGGCCTTGCACGGCGGGGCCAAAATTCACCGCCGAGCGGCAGCTTCGCATCGAGCTCTGGATGCACGGAGCAAACCACTGCCCGCGCCGGGGAGGGAGGGATGAAGGGAGGGGGAGGCTCCCAGGGTCCCTGCTGAGGGGACGGGTGGCAGGATGCTCTCAGCCACCCGGCAGACACAAAGGCGCCTAGGTAATAAACTGGAGCAAGGGTGCTAAGCTGCTTAAGAGATATTCAGGGAAGCCATGCTCGGGAGCAGCGGCTTGCACGCCTCCTGCTCCAGCACACRCGCTTTATTTATTTATTTATTTATTCTGGTTGCCACAGATACGGGTCCATCGCTCTGACATCAGCCATCTCCTACCCTGCCACCGGTCCCTGGGTCTCGCCAATGTGATCTTCCAGGCAATGATCCCATCCCCCGAGTGCAGGGGCAGCGCTGGGAGCCGGCTGCGGTCAGGCAGCTCCGCAGGATCACCTCCCCGTCGGGGACACGGCCCCGCCGCTCATCCCACCGCACCGCCCGCTGCAGCCCCTGCCTCCGGCAGGCCGGAGTACGGACTTCTCCAGGGGTCACTCGGAGTACAGCAAAAACGCTTTGCATACCCCATTTCAGTCGCCGGTTTTGCACAGCGCACAGCCCCAGTTTGCCCTTGCCCCTCGCAGGGGTGTCAGTGGRACATTCGCCCAGCCTCGACGTGACTCTTCCTGAGCGCGGGTCGCAGGCACGGGACGGAGAGCGAAGCCACGCTTCGTGGCTGCCGCTCGCTGGGGACCAGCGATGCTCAGTGTCGGGGCCTGTGCCGGGGACCTGTGGGTCTCTCTCGGAGGCACTTCTCACCTCCGCCAGCTGCGGGCAGCACGGGGTCTGCTCCGCTCCCAGGTGCCCATGCCTGCCCACTGGTGAGAATCAGACCTTGCTTGCTYGCTGAATATTTTCTGATCAGTTCTGATAACCTCAATAGGAGGGGACTGTGTGGCAGTAGTTCAAACTGAACCACTTTACACAAGGAAAAAAAAAAAAATAAAAAAATCTTCCTTCAAATTCACTTGTGGTTTTCCTTTCGGAAAAAAAAAAGTTCAGCAGAACTTGCACAGCATCTCTGCATTTTCAAGCCGCTTTATTACAGGTCTGCCTTCAAACTGTGCGGTGGTTTCTTGCATCTCCTCTTAAAATAATTTGCTTGCTGTCAGTCTCCCAGTGCCACACRTTTGTGAAGTTTGGTTGCTGAGATGCACGGCTGTGCAATGACAGGCACCCAGRGACAGCTGGATCACGTCCCTCTGGACGGGGCACCCTTCATAGCTCCTACCAAAGAGTTTGGTTTGGGCAGCTGATCTCAAAAGCAAGCCTTACTGATGACGCTCAGTGGACGCTCCCAGGACGAGGAGGATGTCTCCAGGGTCAGATGTAGGCAGGCAGAGGTTTGTGTCTCCAGAAGCCAGTTCAGAGCTGCCCAGACCTTGCTGTGCTCAGGACGCTGCATCCCACTCGTGGCCCCTAGGCACCGCGCTCTGACCTACACTTCACTCTTGATTAAAGGAGTTACAGTTCCCCGGTGCCCCCTAACATCTTRGGTGCAGGGCACTGCCGAGAGGACCTGACTATATGTTGACCAAGAGAGGTGCTACCAGAAGCGGTGCCAGGTCAGCACAGTCAGTCCCCGGTGTGACCTGGGATATCTACGTACATGCATAGGGGATGGGGAGACCTCTTTCAAACCATTCCCAGACAGCTTCGGCTCTTTGGCCCGCATTAGCATCTCCTGGCCCCTTCCCTTGCTGCAAGGCCAGCCAGGGGCCCAGCCCTGCTCTTAAGCCATGTGACACACTCCCAGCTCCTAAGGGTAAGATCTCCTCRTAGAAATGACTAAAAATCCCAAGAATACCTAAATAAAGACTGGAMGGGACTTAATCAGTCCCAGTCCCTCATCTCACAAACAAACGTACCTGTCAAGTGGTCTCAGGCTGAAGCTGCAGAGGCTGGTAGTGAAGAGCTCCTAGAAGCTCCTAGAGCTCCAGAAAGTAGATGAAGCTCCTAGAGCTCYACCCTGCAGACAGCCAGAGACCTTCCTGTTTCTAGCTCAAAGRTATTCATGGACATCTGATATCCACTTGGTCTTTCATCATTCAGTTCCTTTAGTTCCAGTTAAATCCTCTTTCCCTTGAATAACTGCCATCAACCTTTTCATTKCCAGTCTTTATTTTGGGAGGGTGAATGGGCCAAACCCTTAATCCCTTCATGTCAGGATAGGCAGAACCAGCCTAAGAGYTTTTTTCATGTACCAGTTTTAATCCAAATCAAACCTTCTGAATATGGGTGATATTTGGCCACACTTCTTTCAAACAGGGAAAACATCATCCGGGTTTCCTCAAAATGGCAATTAAGTTGCCCGAGCCTCGTTCCTCGTAATTGTGTATATCCCGTGAGTTCATCATCCCGACTCCGGTTACAGATGCTGTTGTTGATGTTACGCATACACAGTGCGTTCCCATTTATCTCATTTATAACCCGCATTGAGGGACCTGGATGAAACGAACAGTCTGGAAAGCAGAGTTAGTCACAGCACATCTCCTCCACCTACCTGCATCTGCTCACTGCTGTGCTTATGCTAAGAAAATTGTAAAGGGGCAAACTGAAACCTGACCATTTACTTGGCTGTTTAATTACTCAGGCCAACGTTTTCCACACCAGAGGAGCTGAAAATCACCCTGAGGAGCCCCTGCATCCCAGGGAAGATGTTTCTGACCCTCTGTCGGAAACAAATGCTTCAAGGCGCATCAACAAGAGCGAGGAGCACAAGTTAGCTGCCGGAGCACGGACTCTCCTCTCCACATGGCTCACCTGAAGCACAGCTTGCTGGCACCTCGGGCTCCTTCTCACTCATCCTGGAGCAGAGCGTTGAGCAGGAGAATGTCAACCACAGCGGCTCATGCTGAGACAGGGGAAAACACAGCTGTACACCCCGAGATGTCTTGTCCCAGTGGCTTCGTTTCCTTATACTGTTGTGGGAAGYGAGAACTGTCCTGACACGCCAAGGCAGGCGGGTTGCGGAGATTTCGGGTTGACCCTGCCGAACCTCACAGCAAATACAGCCCCTCCGCATGGGTAACACACCAAAACCCACATCCAAGCTCCATGTACAGACAGACTATCGTTTTGGCAGACCAGTGCTTTGAGAACTTGCCTGTGCCAGCGTTGGGAGACCCTTCCACACACACCCTCGGACAAGAGATGCTCGAGAGTAAAACCAGGTGCGATCTCCACTGCTCTGCTGCAGGTGGACAACGGTTTGAGACTCCTCAGAAAAATACTCCGGGTGGCAGATTTAGCCTCCCAGGACATAAGTGTCTCCCTCTTCCCTGCATGTGGGTGGCAAGCTCCCTGAATGCAAAAAACTTCCCAACTCTTTCCCTCAGGACTTTCTCAACTCCTGTGTCACTAATTCAAAACAAACGCTAATGACTTTGACAGTGAAGTCTTTGCCTGTAATTAACTGTGAGCATCTACAGCTCCTGCTGGGCTGTGCCTTTCTTCTGCAAGTCCCCTGGCTCCGCTTCTGCCATCTGACCCCACAGCTTGCATTGCTGACAATATTACTTCAAACTTGAAATTTTCAAAAAAACTTTGATGGGGAAGCTGGGGCACTGATAAGCTTGTGCAAGGTGAAGAGACACAAATCAGATCCACGCAGGAATTCAGTCAGAAGGGGAATGTTTTTCTTGCCATTTGCTCTGCTCTGCTACCAGTGCCGCAAGGCGTGTGTCACCATGTGTTTGTGCATGGGCACATCTACACACAGCCGAAATGAGTCACGTCTGCTCCCTGTTTTAGGAGATTCCCCCTGCACACTGCAGACATGGGGGCATCTCAAAGCAGGTGAGACTGGGGGGAGCAGGGGGGGTAGGCTTCTGGATTACAGCATGTTAATGCCAGAGCAGTAATAAAATTTCAGTTCTTCATTACAAGCGTTGGAGAGCTGCACCACAGAGCGACAATCCCAGTGCCAGCTGGGGGAAAGTTTGGAATCAAGCACCGAGAAAGCACAAAACCTTCCTTTTTTCAGGTGTTTAGTACATGACAAATGACCTTACCACCCAAATAAACATGATCTGGAATATTGGCTTGAGCTGTTGAAATATCACAGAAGTTAAACTGGCAGCAGCGTTGAAGCAAACGGACTGTTCCTGCATTTTCATGCTGGCCCACACCATGCTGCAAACAAGTGACAAAGTAGCTGCTAAATCACTGGATGGTGCCTAATGTTTTTAACAGTGGAAAGTCAAAAACCCGACATAGAACATCTCCAGATTAGGTATTCTTGAAAC
Organism: Oceanodroma leucorhoa; assembly: GCA_030449065.1. Lineage (NCBI taxonomy): Eukaryota > Metazoa > Chordata > Aves > Procellariiformes > Oceanodroma > Oceanodroma leucorhoa. Next base: position 5,150,230 of record JASVER010000044.1, on the reverse strand, counting down.
AATATGAGGTTTAAGTATACATTTTGGGCATCCCCAGACAGAATTTTTTCCAGCAAAACATCATGTTCACGACCAGCCATCTGTCCCACCATCAGGTGCCTGCGGCTGCAGAAGCCGCCCCTTCSTTACAGCCCAGCCCGAGTCCAGAGGTGAGCTCTGGAGAGAGACAGACGGGTCTCTGCGTCTGCCCAGCCAGGAAGGCGCTGGCCAGAGCCCACTGCGGCATTTGCTTTCCTGCCCCAGAAACCCAGCGCCAGCGCAGGCACGCTCAGTGAACGGACGGCCAGGACCCCCCTCCATATCAGACGGGGCTCAGCACTGCTCGGGTTGTTTTCTAGCCATGGCCATGAAAAGTTCCTCAATGAGATTACGAGTCCTTCAGCACTGCTGATTAGTGCTTACGCAAGCCAGGATTTCTGCAAGCCCTCGGGGCTGCTGCCTGGAGGGGACGATGCTCCTYGGTCTGCAGGCAGTGCCCTGGGACGGGGATCTGCGCCGGGGGCAGCGAGGCACTAACTGCCCCTTCCCTCCTGTTCTGACAAAAAAAATTCCTCCTCTACTCCTTCTCCTGAGGGGCTGCCCATGTTCAACCCCGTGGCCGGYCGGTCTCCAGCTGATGGGGAGATGAGGAGAGAGGACAGAGGACTCCAAGCCACAGACGGAGACCTGGCCTCCTAAGCGCCATTGCGAACAGGGGCTTTTTCAGAAAATCATCGTAGCGTGCTTTGAGACACCCGCTGCCTCCGGCACGCCGCCGGGGAGAGTGCCAGGGCGAGTTCATGAGATACCAGCAGGAGACTATTGCAACCCAGYGCGTGTGTCAGCTCCAGAGACTCAGGCTGACTTGAACAAAACATGCATATTCTCTTTCAATAACCAGACAGATTTTAGGACAGCAACAGGAAAACCTCAAAAAAAMCAGTTATAAACCCTTTGACACCTGGGCAAAGACCCTTGCATCCCCCTGCAGAATAAATATCTGGGCCGCATTAAGAAAGAGACTTGGGTTTACACCTAAGCCGAAACCCAGTGATCCCCAGGGTTTAAGCACACCCCTGAGTGAGGTCCATAAAGCAAATCAGCAGAGCCTCAAAGCTACTCATACCCTCTCCTGACTGATTTGGGAATTAAGAGCCTCAATCATTTGTCAGCACCACTTGCAGTTCCTGCAGCTAGTGCCCAGCAGCKATCCCAGACACCGCGCGTGTCCGCAGGCGTGGGAGCAGCGCCGCAGAGCCCGTCTCCTCACGTGCCGCTTCCCTGCCTTAAAAGCAGCACAAGGTGCCTGCGAAAAAACACCACATAATTTTACAAAAAAAAAAAAAAAAAAAAAAAAAAAAAAAGGGCAAAGACAGGCTGCAAGGTACATTATGTCCTACCACAGCAGAAGAAAACAGCATAAAAGCATCTGTGCTGCTGGAGAGTGTCTAGCCGTAACGAGGAGAAATGCATACCAATGGGATGAGCACTGGAGACTCCAGGCCACCTAACATCTGTGCTGGGGACTAATAAGCCAGTGCCTTGAATAATATAATGTTTTATACTGAGGAACTAGGGAAGGAGGAATGCTGCTGTTTGTTTTTCCACATGCCCTCATATTACCCTGCCAAAGTAAAGCTCATGAAAATTGGGCTCAACAATTTCATCTGAAAAGAGGGTATTTACATCCTTAAGAGCATCTGGCACATTTCTGTATTTCATCTTCCTTTCAAGGGATAATGCAGCTTCTAAAAATTCCCTCCAAGAGTCATTATAATTTTACTCTGCTCCCAGTATAATAAACAACTTCATTCGTCAGTCTCCAAGCACTTTGCAAAGAAGCCAGCATCACTATTTACATCTTGCAGAAAGGAAACTGAAGCAGCACAGCCTTCCCAACAGCAACCAAGAAACCGCGGCAGACACCCATACTGCCTGCAGCCTCCCACGTCCTGCTCCGGCACCCCAAGTCCTGTGCACGCACAGGGCGACACCGACCCTCTGATAATCTCTTACCTGGAAGTGTTTAGAAACCTGTCATCCTYCCTGGCGGCCATGCAATCCGTGCTTGTTTCAAAGTCCCTCTCTTTACAAATACAAGGAACTGGCACTGCATTCACGAGAGCTTGACTTCTTTCTTCCCTTTGAGCAATTAGAAAATACTGTATTTATTATATATACTACATGTATGCTGTATTTACTCTATAGAAAATACTATAATTACTAAACCAGAGAAAGTCTATAGTAGCATGGGTGCTGATGTGTATTTTTTAGCAGACTGCCTTCCTCAGAGAGCACATTACTGAAAGGACTGCATGCTGGTTTCATCCATTTGTACAATCCTAATTGCTAAGGCAATCTCTTAGTAGCTCGTTAACTCTTTTCATCCCCTACTCATCTCTGTAATATTTGCTAATTTCCCACATGTACAGAAATTCTTGTACTTCAAACTCAAGACTGTGCTGATAGATGGTTATAGTGGCCTTCAGCGAATCATTGCTCCGTTAATACAAGTAAAAAGTGAAACATGAAAATTGTTTTGATCATTGAGAACTTTCCTTGGGTTAAAGAAGGTACAAAGCCGCTCTGGACGCTGATGCTACGTTCGACCGYGTCCCCCTCCTCTGGGGCACTAGCAGCTCCCCGGTGTTTACCTTGGGCCGCAGCAGCTCGCAGCAGCCCCGAGGGCCCCARGAGCCAGCTCGCAGCTCCGCTCTTTGGGAAAAACACAGAAAATTTGACACAGTGCATCTATCCAGCCTGGTGCTTGCTGCGTACAGGCTTTGCATTTCAGAAAGTTTTGTTTCTATTAGTTAAGAGTCCCTCATGGTGCTAGGTTGTACCTGGGCACGCGATTTGAGAAGGCAGTGCTCTGTTGTGTAGATCTTATCGTTCACATGGACCAGATAACAACAGAGATATAAAACCTAGAAAAAAGCAGGGAGGAGAGAGCAAAAAATGGCATAAGAGAGGGCCCAGGAGAGGCAGAGAGGGAAGATGCATAACTGCAGCAGGCAGCAACACRGAAAGAAGCCGGGCGAGTAATGCAAGACCCCAAAACACCACTCAGGTCCAGCAGCCGTGTCAGACGCTCCAGCTCCAGAGACAGGTTGGGAAGAAATCATTCCCGAGTTTTAGAGGACTGCAAGAGGGGTTGAAGTTATCTTTGTTCTTCATTTAAAAAAAAAAAAAAAAAAAAAAGAGGGGGAGGGGTGGGAGAAAGAAAAAAAGAAAAAAATTAGCTCGATTCCAGTCCCCATCTGCTGGGGGAATTTTATATTGCATTCACCTCTCTGGACTGGCATCCTCATATCTGTGAAAGACGTTCCTAGCTTTACCAACAGAAATTCAGGTTCAACAATAACACGGCAGCTTTTTTAAACATACATATTTTTAAGAAGCCTAGATAAAACAGTTACTGTGCCTACAGTAATSCACATAATCCGCAAGGAACAGAAGTAAAATCTAAGCATCAGAAAAGATTAAGGACTCCATTGCAGCGAGGCTGAAGCACGCAGCCCCGACACGGGAGCGCTCGGCCGCTGASCGTGTTACACCGCGGCACGGGCAGAGGGGGGGCCGCTCCCCGCTGGCCCCTCCGAGCGCAGCGCCCCGCTGGCCCCCGCTCTGCTCCCCGACCCCCCGTCCCGCGGGTGCCGAGCGCTCCCCCAGCCAGCTCGCAGCCGGCGCCCGCCTCCTCGCATCGTCTTCCAGMAAAATTAAACCGGGTAATGTCCTTGCTGCTGGGGCTGAGCTCCAGATGGGGAGGCAAACGAGCACAGAGGATGCCCCACAGCCGCAGTGGGGTTAAGACCGAAGGACGGTTTCCAGCAGGGGAGGGTGCCGGCCCTCGGCACTGCCTGCCTCCACCCTGAGAGACGCCCACGGTTCAGAGCACCCTCCAAACCCGGGCTCCTGCAGGAGTGGCAGCACCGGCCCCGGTACAGAACCGGGTCTTACAGCCAAAAGGTGTTTTAAATCCCCACCTTGAGCTATACATGTCGTTCCCCTTCCTACTCCTCCACGGTTCATGCTGGCTTCGGCATTCAGAAGCAAACTGTTAATGCTTCCTTTGGTTGTGTCCTCAAATGCAACTACTGAGGCTCCTGCAGATTTCTGTAACTACTACGGACAGCAGACAAATTAGATAGCCAGGCAGCCCTGTCCTTAAAGCAGTGCCTTAATAAGGACTGTCACTGACTGGCTTCTAATACAGGAAATGTTAAGCAACCGTAATCCTGCTGGAGAAGAAACTCAGCACCAGGAGCATTAAAGCAGAGCTCCCCCTCAGGTTTTTTAAGTTTGAATCTGAGAAAAAAAATAGCAAATTAGGCAACCTACCCTTTTAAAAATTAATTTTTAAAGCTTAAAAAATAAGTTAATGTTGTTTAAATGTCATGGGAAACTGGTATTACTTTAGGAAGGTAACAAAACAACAGAACCTGAAGTACATAAAAATATCAAAACGTTAATTTGAGATTTCACAATGAAATCCAAGACAGACACATGCCCACGTACCCATATAGCCCAGGCTGTCCCCTCTGCTGSGGAAGTGGGAGCTTTGTCACCTCAGTGCAGTGACACAAGCCAAAAATGAGGTGGCCACTACACCTCAAACCTCTCCGTCTTCAGGAGAGCTGAAAAAAGCACCAAAGCAGCCCCCGCAGCTGTCAGCCCTACCGCATCGCAGGGGGGGTCATACAAAACAAGGACAGATTTCACGTTGGGAAACACATACACCCCAATTACACTTTCTGGCCTGTTAATGTCATCCTGACATGAATAATATAATTTCCAGATATGGAAAAAAGCCACTTGATCCTGCTCTGGCTGAGAAGAGCTTTGAATTGCAAAATCCTTTACCAGACCATAAAACCATAGCAGAGACTTGCTCTTGCGCAGGGCATTGATTTCACAGGACCCACATCTGGGTATTAAGTAGCAGAAACATTTGGCAGATGATCAGTTGGAAACTAAACTGAAAGCCTCATAAGGTATTGATTTCCTGCTCGTTAAAGACCAAAATACCTTGTCCTTCCACACATGAGTTACAATGCCTGTTTCATCATTCACCTAAAAAACTGAACCTGAGCTTCAAACCACCACCATTCATCTCCTTATTCTGCTCGACAAGCTGCTGCTTGCCAAAAACCAACTGACTTCTCTGTAGTGGGAAGCAGCATTTAACAGGCTCAAAAATATAATGAAGGTACATAATTATCCCCCTAAAACACACATTGGTTGCACAAGCCACTGCTCCTAGTTACTCGTTTCCCCTTTCTGGATCTCTGAGGAACTTGAACGAGCGATCCAAGCCTGGCGTGCCCTGGGCAGCCACCATAGTCTGGTGCAACTACATCCTTCTTGATGTGCACGAGTGCAAACCCGACACCAGGGTCTGGCACAGGCACTCCGCTCAGCTGAAGCCATAAGCTGCTTTAACTGAAAACTCTGGTTTTAAAAGTTCTCTCAGGAACGTGTTTTAGAGACCACACAGGCATCCCATCGAGGTCCAGAGCACGCTGCAGTACACCCAGCCAACGCCTGCAACCCGCTGAGGGAAGCGGGCACGCCACAGCCCAGGCTGCAGGTCGGGCCCGGTTACGGTCGCAATGGGTTGGGTGTACAACCACASACACAGAACCAAAGGTAACACCTGGGGGGTGCTTGTCACAGCCCAGGTAGAAAGGTTGTGATAGGTTAGACCCTGACACACATCTCGGGTTGTTCCAGTTTGGGTTCACGGCAGCTGCGTTATTCACCACAGCCAGCATCCTTCATCCCAAAGGCACCTCTCCAGGACGTCAATTATAATGATACTCTTACCTATTTTCCCAGAAGTATCAAAATGAGAATCACCAGCAATTTCCCTCACAGACATAACAGATTTGAGTGCATGTTAGACATTATCATCAGATTACTACATAATCTTACTATTATCAGATTAGGTGGGAGAACTTTTTTTCCCTTTCAAACTGAGCTCTTGCTCCATAGTACCTACCTTTTTAAAAGGCTGGTATTCTGTAAAAATCATAGGACAATTACAGTTGAAAGGTATGTCTGGAGGTCTGTTGTTCAACCTTCTGCTCAAACTGGGGTCAGCTGTGAGAGCAGTCGAGGTTGCTCAGAGCTTTATCCAGTAAGGTGTTGAAAACCTCCAAGGATGGAGACTGCACAACCTCTCTGGACAGCCTGTCTCCATGGTGAAAAAGTTCTTTATGTTCAGTCTGAAYCTCCCATTTCAACATTTGCCCTTTGTCTCTCACCATGCACCACTGTGAAGGTCCTGGCTCTGCCTTCTCACTGACTTCCTTGCAGGTACCAGAAGGCTGCTGTTTCCCTCTCTYCCCCACAAGCTGTCCCTTTTCCAGGCTGAACAAGACCAGCTCCCTCAACCTCTCCTCACAGGASAAGTGCTCTAGCCCCCAGACCTCCTTGGTTACCCTCCTTTGGGCTTRCTCCAGTTCMTCARCATCYTTCTTGTACCAGGGGGCTCAGAACTGGATGCCGTTTTCTATATGGGGTCTCACAAGTGCAGAGAAAAGGAAGGATGTTAATGCACTTTCCTTGACCTAACGGCCCTGCTCCTGTCAGTACAGCCCAGGGTGCTGTTGGCTGCCAGGGCACACTGCTGGTCATCAAAGATTTACCACCTTGTCCCTTACCACCTTGGACAGAGCCCACCAGGTCCCATGAATTTGTACGGGTTGAGTTCTCTGAAGTAAGCCCTGCCTTGATCCGCATGCACTGCTGCTGGCTCTTACCCCCGCCTTGATTCCCATCCGCTGCGGCTGGTTCTTCTCCTCATCGTACCTTTTCACTGATCACATGGGCCTGGGAAACCCTGTTGGTCCAGACTGAGGGAACGAAGGCACTGGGTACCTCAGCCATACCTGTGCCTGCTGTCACTAAATCACTCGCCCCATTCAGCAACAGTCCCCTGTTCTCCTTGTTCAGCAAGTCATACATAACTCATGAAAGGCAAAACCAGAGAGGAATCATCTGCAGCATATTACTTAGTAAATAGTCTGGAGGAGTAAGTCAGATTCAGTCCTAGTAATATGAAGAATTCAAATAGTTGTTGCTAAGGGATTGGTCTGATGCTTCAAGTGGGAAACAGGTGTGTATCCTCTGTCTGCACATCCAGAGCCCTCCAAAGACATTAGAAATAACACTACTGGGAAGAAGTCATCACACAGCAGCTCCTGGCAGCAACGATGGAGCCCAGACCTTAGGACTCGGCAGTGACAGATGCCTTCCCAGACACCTTACAAAGCCAACAAAACGTGGTATTAGATTCTGACAGATGTTGACAGCATCATGAAGTTGGCTATTGTAATGAGGATTTGAATGATCTCAAGCTGGTTGTTCAAGACAAAGATAAAGAGGAGAGGTCTCACTGCCTTTTAATTACAAAAAAACATCAAGAAGATGACTAGTTCATAGAGGCAACTGGAGTAGAGAGGTGAGCAGTGTCAGTGTTCCACAAGACAAGGAAAAAAGTACCAAAACATTCAGAATTCACGAGGTGTTCTCCCTCCTATTTCCCAGAAATACAACTGGGTGAATGGGTATTTTAAAAGTGGGATTAGGGAGGAACAGAAAGTTACAGCGAGCATGCAGTACTTTCCAAAACCTCGAAAAGGTAGCCCTCAGAAGGACTCTGAAAGTCAGCCTTTCAAATGAGAGGGACAAACATTTAAGTAGAGAKAGTATCAGTTTGCGTTGCCAGTATGGTACTTCATACTTGCATCAAAGCACTTGATTATTCTGTAAATAATAAAAATCAGCTTGAGACACAGAATGCCTCAGTCTCACCAGGAAAGAGAGAGGACAGAATGCTGTTTACGGTGATACGAAAAGCCAGCAGTTCAGGAACATGACGTTCTTCCGAGAGGCAATGAAGGACGAGCAAATTTTACAGTTTGCAGGAGAAATACCAGAGCACACAGGAACTTTTACTGTTTAAAAGTCACAGCAGGTGTTGCCTGAAAGTTGCAGTAGGAAGGAGAAAAGCATTAGAACTTTGGTTCCCTTTCGAAGGTCAGCACCACCTTCAAGAGATTTCCCCGCTCCTCAGGGAAACGCCAGGCCTGGTGCCTAGACGAGAGGCACTACATTTTTCTCATGCTAACAGTAATCCTCATTTAGATGTATTATTTAGCTGAGCACAAAGTGTTTATACATAACTTTCTGACTACAAATTGTACATGTTACTAATGATAGACAAATATTACTTGTTTTGTCTCCTGTATTTGTACTGTATTTTAATTAACATGTATTTAATGTTTTAGACTGCAAGCATCCTTCCTGCTTTTCACATKAATTTCTTCAGAACCACCACTATTTATAAATCATTGTTTTTTCCCCAGCTACTGACCATCTGGCTTTTAGAGTTCACAGAACAAAATACTCTGAAATAGCACTGACACATGGCCCCATTTAATTATAGATCAACGGCTCTGTTATGGTTCGTGTAGTTCATTCCTACCCTGCTTGTACAAATAAGAACTTCAACTCTGTACAAGGGTCTTGGTGAAAGCAGCGCTTAAAGCCCTGGACGTACGCACGTGCGCCTGCCCGYAGTGACATCTTGTGGCCGCCAATAAAACAGCTCCTCGCGCATTTCACACCTACAGCGGCATTCACGGCACGGGCCCTGCGGCCCGGGCAGCCCGGCGGCACCCCCGCCCCCGAAGCCTTCCGGGAGCCCCGCTCCGGCGGCAGCCGCGGGGGAGCGCGGGGGGGCGCAGGGGGGGCGCAGGGGGGGCGCAGGGGAGCGCAGGGGGGGCGCAGGGGGGGCGCAGGGGGGGCGCAGGGGGGCACCGGGCTGCAGCGCGGGGGGGGCCGCCCCGGCTGGCGCTCGCCCTTCTCTTCAGCCCTGTCCCTGCCTCAGGCCTTCACCTTCCCTGCACTCCCCGTGCCTCCTGCTACTGCCTTTTCTTTATCCCACCTTTCAGCCCTTGCTTAGAGGGGGGTTCCCTATGCAAGTCCACTGCTTTATAAATAAATAGTCACAGCAAAAAGATAATCCACCATTTTCTCCCRGCAGATCCTTCTACAGAAGTGCTTGTCTTCCCTATTCAGCTTTTTACAGTGAGGACAAGCCTGTGTTAYGTTTGCATGGTGGACTGGATAGATGGTCCTGGAAAGGTCTCAAAACACTGCTTTACAAAATACTTTTTAAAGCATATAAGCTACTCGTACCACCGGAGTAAGTTCATTTTTTACATTTGTTGTAAGAAACGCGAGATGCATTCCAAGGAGTGTTTGTACTGTCCTATCACTCTTCAGCAGTCCAGTTCAAATGAAATGAAAACCGTCTCTAGTATGCGTTAATTCATGCCTAGGCCTAAGAGACAAGGAACTAAGAGGTTTTATCATTGCTTCTACTTGCATTTGTGGTGCCTGTTCTTTGCTATGGTAACTTCTCCCTCTCTACAATACTCTCATGTCAGAAGCATTTTTAAAAAATGTAGTAATTTATGAAGTGCTAATGTCACTACAAATTAGTGAGTTCCAAATACTGTATATCTTAGTACAGTTCACAGGATCCAGTTTGAAAAGTAGCTGAACAGACTAGTACTTGCTTTCCAGCAGCAAGATGATGCCTTTAGTTCTGCATACTACTTGCTGGCTGGCTCAGGAACATTACTCATTATATTACATTATTTTGTGTGGGACATCATATGCCCTTTATATTTAATCCACATAAGTCTCTCAAACTCTCCAAAATAACTGCAGTCATAAAAGTCTAGTAGCACACCTAACAAAAAGCAAGCACAACACATTCACAGTGCTGTTTCTGGGTATTATGCTCTTTTTAGTTTAATCCATTGCCTTTTCCACACCTGCTGCTTCTCATTTAAAGCTCTTTATCTTCCCAGCTAAAGGCTACGAAGACAGTCCTACCCATCCTCATTTCTGCACCCGATCTGTTGCATGCACTCRGGAGAAAACATAGGAAAGTACCAAGGCTATTTTCCTTCTTCTTCCCTCCATTATCAGTCCTTGGTGATTTTTCCCATTTCCTACTTTTCCTCAGCTAGCCTGAACRAAAGCCTAGAAAGATCAAGAAAGTGGCCTAGACAGCCACAAGGTTTTAAGAACAAAAMCTGATTCCCTTCAACCAAGTGTTCCCAAGTGGTCAGAGCTCTATGAGAGTATCTGAATATCGAGACCGTTCACAAGTTTTCTGGCCTTACAACACGTGCCACACGACACAGGGAGTAAGACCTCGAACATACTTTGACTTACCCCCACTTAAAACCCAGAGCCTGCTTCAAGCCTGCAATTTTAACTGTGCTTCCCAGTAGAACCAGGTAGGTACGGCAGGGAAGCCGTACTTATGGAGTGGCAAGCRCTGCATTTACCATTCGGGATGCTCTGAGCAAGAGCCCATCTTAACAATTTTAAGCCCCCAGGTTTCGGCAAAGACTGCCGTCCTGCAGCCGGTCAGCTGAGCAACACGGGAACCACCACCGTGCCCCCGCCTTCCTAGCCTGAGTGTTTCTCTAAGTTCAGTTTGAGTGCTTCTTTTATCGTGGTTTTGGAACATGACGGTAATCAACTTCCAAAACCCATGCCTAAACCAAGTGAACAAATGCAYTCCCTGTTTAGCAGATTCCTGAGCTTTTCCAGGCAACAAACTCCTAAATACTAAGTGCAGGTAACTTCTGGCAGTGCTTGGCTTGTGGTGACTGACTTCAGGAATATTCTGTTTGGAATAAGCTCATTAAAGCTTTGTAACGAGATTACGTGGCAAAGCCAGACAACGATGGCTACAGCTATGCCATGGGTGAAATGTTGTCGCATAAACTCCTATCAGAAGAGTGTTARCGAATGTTTTTGTTTGAATCCAGACCTGAACTTTATCAACGACTAACCATGAGGCCATGCATAAATCGGTTTTCCTTGGCGTTAGTGGGTGTTAACTCCTTCCAAATATATTTCGCTTTATTAACCCTTTCACAACAGCTCATCTCATTACATGCTCCYACACTGGGCTAGCCAGGCTCGCTTAAGGCATTTATCTGATCGCCTCTTGCCCGACAGCCTGAACACTGAGCACTTCTACAGGGCCAACAATACCAGTCAGTGTAACGAGGGGCRGCGGAGGAGCCGTCCTCCTTCTGCAGGACGAGGGAGGGCACTGCCAGGGTGCATTGCACAGCGTGCCCTGCATGCTGCAAGACACTGCAAACTTGTATTATTAGAAAAATGAAAGTAAAACAACTTTGATAGTTGTCGGTGATTTTCCTACACAGCTCCGCAGTTTTACCACACTAGGCTAGTTTTAACCTGCAGCAGAAGGCTGACCAGTTGCAGACACAGAGTTCAGGCAGATGCCCAATGCAACAGGCTGGAAACAGACCAAGCAAATAGTCCTACCTTCTGTTTTTCTCTTTTCTGCACAGTAAAGGTAAATGTATAGTTATCATCCATATCAGTGGCTCTACTTCCCTTGAACAGGCCATGTYACAAAAACAGAGGAGATTTTAGAGGAGGTGATGTAATACTTCTGGAAATTCTCCTCTTCACCTGTACATGTTACACCTGTACTTCACCTGTACATGTGAGTACTGATGCAGAAGAGTTGCTAGGTCAGAGAAAGCATTAACCAGAGCAGGCATAAGGAACTACAGTGTACTTACTTGGAAGTAATTCTTCCCCGATTCCGGACCACCCATAAAGCTTCACCAACTGCATAAAAAGGCTTTCRCCTATGAGCAGGTCAATCCTCCTCACCTGGTGGAGCTGCAGGCTCGGCAGTGCGACATTCCAGAAAGAGGCGAGTTATTTTGTGCTTTGAAACGAAGATCCAGACTCTCCTCTGTGCTCTAGGAGGAGCAGGAGGTCATTTGTGGACACATTTTAAGGACCCCAAATTCCTGAACTGTGAATGTAAATGATTTATGGATATGGCCTTGAACTGAAGTAACTACAAACATAAGTGACAAATCTTTGAGCATTTCTTCTGCCAGGTAAAGTCGTAAGAAACTCTCTCAGGTCGTCAGCTAAACTGCTATCCTACAGCAAGTCGGCAATGTTGTAAATTCACAAATAATCCAAGACATATAGATCGGGGCTACTACTTTTGAAAAGACTGACAAGGTCCCTATCGCACTTTGCAAGCTCCACTCCACACTAGRGACAGAAGCACCATTTTTCACCATTACCTTCAGGTACAATTAGAAAAGCCAATCATTGAAACACCTTAAGCTATTTCGAACTCACGACCACCTAGATCACCATTACTAGCCAAAAAAACGTATTACTTTTCTAAATACTTCAAGTCTGAAGAGTAGGATCAAAACACCTACATTTAACAGCTCCTTAAAGTGCCGTATGTGAACCAGCCTCAAAAAGAGACCATAACATCGCATGAAGATTTCCCTGCACATTCTCTCCAGCAGAAGCCTTAAAACCACGTGCACATGAATATACTGTCTTAGTTAATAAACTTAGAGYAGACTTCCATAGCATCAGCTGGTGGTCCCACATCTGTTTAACTTGTTTATAAAGTTTACCATGTTTACAATGTGGCTTAACAGATAGGAGTAGGTTGCTTAGCACCAACCACCTCAAAGCTACGCTGCTTTCCATGTGAGGAAAAGCAAGGGTGTGGTGCTCTCCACCTTCGCTGTGAATTACAGAATTACAAAGACCTACCTCTATAAACAGTCTACTATTTCAGAACCAATCTATCATGAAAGATTAAAAAAAAAAAGGAAAACACTGATGAAACGTAAAGATATTTCGCCTCACAAATTTAGTCTCAACACACATGCTGTCATTTGTTGTCTTAACTCATTCTAACGCCACACAGCTACTGACTGAACTCCAGAGCGCTTTACATATTTAAGAAARCACGTGGTGTTTGCTACAGGCTGTAGTTTCTTACATTTGACTTGAAAAATGTAATCCATCTCCCAAATGTACTTCCACTGTAACCTCGTTTGAATCTTCTACACATTATTCATAAGCAGCCTTTCATCAACCAGTAACTTTATTTAAAAGGGGGGGAAGCTACCCACTCTCTCAAAACAGTATTACAGAACCTAATCTACATTACATACAAAACTTAAATTCCTCTGCTATGCACAGCACTAGTATTACTTCTAGGTTTAAAGCTTTGCTGCTGTAAAGGTAACTGGAACTTGTTTAAGCACTGTTTTCTCAGCAGATGTTTACAGATTTATAGCAGAGCACCTGACAGTGGGCATAGCCTGGAAGCACAAGAATTGTTGATGGGACCACTGACTACATACTTCAAGTCAAAAACAAACAGCAGCTTATATCATCTATCATGATTTAAATTGAAATGGCTTTTCTTCACTTCCAAGCTTGAAGAAAGGTCGTGCAGACGTACATATCCATCACCCCCTCCTTCCCCACAGCCCCAAAAAACTCAGGTTTTGGAAGAGAGTCAGAAAGAGGCAATGTGCTTRCCCCTGATAATGGTTAGATCATCTTTAATTCTAGCACCTGAAGTTATACAAGGGTTTGCTTAATAATCAAGTTTCAAAGAACTGCTGGACACATTCAGTAAGGTGACAACTGTGCAATACCACTCAGTATTTCAATATCAGGGAACATACTCTTGAATTGTTTAAACACAATCCACAGAACTCAAAATTAAACAACTATCCACAGTTTAACTAAACAATCAGTTAAAAGTCTTACAGTTTAATAATTCACATAATGGTCAGTCTTTAGTAAGGGATACTGAAATTCATTAAAACACAACACTAGATTTTACTCCATGGGTGTGTTGGGCAGGCACATAATTGGCCATTCTTGGGTACAACCAGAAGAGTAAGGAGAAGTTTACCACAGTTTGGCAAATCCCACATTTTGTCAGTTAAAAGTGAACTGTGAGAATTAAATACTCATCTTTACATATACACAAGTTATGCTGTGAAAGCATATTTGCTTACAAACATATAAAAATACTTGTTAACTAGTTTGATAAGAAAATAATGTATAAAAGTATATAGCAAAAACATTTAATCATCTCTGACAATGGAAAGATCAAATTCATTTTTATATCACATGAAACAAAAACAGCTACAACTTTAGTTTTCCTTAATCCCTTACCCAGAAATACAAAGGAAGACACAATTTGTTTCCAAACAAATGATGTGAAATTTCTTAATAAGCTGAAATGCTTCAATCCAGAATGAGCTCAGGTATTTGGCCATATCCTAATAGTAGTAGTAATCATCCTGTAGCTGTTCTGGATTCATAAAATAAATACAGTAGACTGTTTTGGCCACTGAAATAAAACTGCAGCATAAATGAGAGATGAAAATCTTTGCTGACAATGAAATTCAGTGTAGGTTTCTTAAGGCTAGCTGAATACTCAAGTCTAATTTAACCGAGGGCAAAAAAAGCCAATCCACCCCTTTTTTAAAAAGTATTCTCTATACTTCAAGATAGGTCTTTGTAATAGCTAATGAAATGTCAGAAGTAAAAATAAATTAATTCACAAGAGACAACTTATGCATGACTTCGACACCTTGTCCTACACGGTTTTGTTTCATCTCCTTTGCGAATAAAACTCCACAAGGTGCAAGCTCTTAAGGGAGAGAAGGAAGGAACTGTGGTATTAAAGAAGCAGCCTTAGTGTTTTGTTTTGAAGTCTGCCCCAGGATGACTGAGTCTTCTTCAAGAACTATTCTGCCAGCTGCTTGGACTAAGGCTATTCTGGTGACCACTTTTAGGACATGCACATGTAAGGCTAGACCAATACCAGAAGTAATGTAAAATGATGGAAAGAAAAAAAATAATCTGGCAGTTGATAGCTTGGTTCTTGTGATTCTCAGAAAATAACACAATGGCAGCCTTTCTTGTCTTTTTCTTTCCGTGTTGGCTCTGGTGAAGGAGGGCACTCTTGTTCTTGAAATTTTCTGGAAATAGATATTTCAAATTAAATTAATAGAATCATTTTCAGTTAAAAATAAACACTGTATTTAAAGTCACTGTTTTTTCACTTTTATAGAGGATGGACTTAGTTTTGACACTCAAACTACTGATTAAATGAGTGATAGGTTTTTTGGGTTTGCTTTTTTTTTTTTTTTAAAGAAACACCATTTTTTACAGAAGGCCAATCGCAGATTTAATGTATCAGGCATACTTAGTGGGCAATCAATAAAATCTGAGAGATTACGGTGAAAAAATTCTCTTTCAAATACATATTACATTCATGTAAACATTTTTCCTAACAGACAGAAATATTTTATAATGGAGAGCATTGGTCAAAGTTTACAGGTAACAGCAGGCAGAATTTTCTCAGCAATTTCCCACTACATTCCAATACGTTTGCTGTACCTATCCATTAACGTAGGAGGGACGTCAATTATCTGGTCTCAAGTTATCATACCTTATAACTCTGACAAGTTCATGAAAAGCTTGGTCTACATTCAATCTGATTTTTGCTGAGGCTTCCATGTACGTTACTTTAAGTTGTCGTGCTAGCTGCTGACCCTCCTCTTGTGTCACCTGTAACAGACATCAATCATTAAGTTCAAGGCTTCCGCAGGCACGTTCATACCAGTAGACACCACAAATACACGTTAAGGATCTATTTCCCTCAAGCGATAATGTTGAATTGGCCACAGAACAGTTTCCACACTGTCCACATAATACAACTGGGAAACAAATCCATGTAATACATCTTCTCAAATGCAAGTGAAGACCTTTTTAAAAAAGTTTCTGCAACAGACAAAGGTTGATCCTCTAAAGAATTTCCCTCACTGCAGCTGCCTCATTTTCATTTCTACATAACAAGACCAAGTTTTCCTTCATAGGCAGACAAGAGTTCCTCACTTCTCCTCAAATCAAGAGTTTTAGTCAACATCTCCTGGACTACTAACAGAACTGTGAATACTATTGCTAAATTCACCCTCGCCCTGTCCCAGCTAAATCTAGAGAAAAAAAAAAAAATCGGATTACTACTTTTAAAAAATTAACTGATGTTTAGCTTCTGAATCTCTATAAAAGTAATTTAAAAAAATCTATTTATGACATAGCAAAATATTAATACAGCCAGTTCTAACCATAGCTTAAATTACAAAAGATCTAAAAATCCACGAAGCCTTCAGGCTATCCATAGATACTAAAGAAACCCTGTCTACCTCTTGACTCCTTGGGACAACAGAGGAAAGGGAGATGAAGAGGAAATAATGAGCGTCACAAAGAGCTGGTATAAAATCGAAAGCGATGAAGCGGAAGGCAGGAAGCTAGTGGACCATTATAGGAAGGAGGAATAAGTYGGTCACAGGGCAAAGCCCAAGGAGATGGCTGCGTATTTTTGGATGAAGTAGAAAGCGGCGAGGTCAGACAGCAGAAGGCCACCCTGAGCAGCACAAGGCTTCAGCGGGAAGGTCACCCACAGGGCCGGGGAGGAAAGGGCAGCTTTGAGTGATAAAAGGAAGTACAACAGATCTTGCCAAGACAAGGGCTAGTGGAAGAAATGTCAAAGATTACACTGCTTTCACAGAAAAACGTTAAACGAGCACGTAGAGGACTGATACGTGAGAACAAAAACCCGAGGGTTTCTTTTTAATTCCGTTTTGAAAAGGCACTCAGATACTCACTTAGATTAAGAAGCTACACAGAAATGGATGGAAACAGAAAAGCATCATTGGGAGCATTCACCACAGTGCAAGATATAGAAGATATAGAAGTACTTTTTAGCTTTTAACACATTCGATTCCTCTGTCCTCAGCACCCCCACTAGTATCATATTCACACATTCACTGCTGAATTGAGGGCTGCTCCCACTAAATCCTCATGAAGCTCTACAAGGAGCCCCCAGCGCCTTGTGCCATTAGCTGGGTAACTCGGGATGCATCCGCTCATCTCAAACACTCACGAAAACTCTACATTTATTTCAGTGTTATTGCCATCTGCTGAAGCCAAAGAAACCCAAAAAACAATCCAACCCTAAGATCAACTACCGGAGCTGCATTTTTAACAGCAGGGCACAAAGTGAGAATGACTGGCATCCTTCAGTCCTCCACTGGTGTCCGAAAATTGAATGATATTCAAGATTTTTGCTTTACTAGCTGGAACAAACGCACCTCTAGCTTTCACCCCCAGACGTTGAAATATCCTTATTCCAAAGCTTGAGAAGGCTCCATTTTGAGAAATGTTCATAGCTGTTTTCTGGCATGTTGATGACATTGCAGAATCCCCCAAAGTTTGCATCAGGGCTTCCAGAACCTTTTGTACACCTCTGCCTCACTCACCAGACAAAAGTAAGTTAAAAGTACGGATATAGCAGTTTTTGCAAAACTAACCTCCTTTACTTTTCTTCATCCCTGCGCAGTCTACTGTAGGCCCAGAAAGTGAGAGGCTAAAGTCTAATAAAAATAAGTAACTGGGAAGGAATGTATAGTCCTCAGGAGAAACTGAACCCAGTCTTTAAATGTGCATGGTTACTACTTTCTTCATTATTGTATCTAAAGCACATTAGAGTTACAAGTCAAACTAACACTGTAATAAAGTTAAGCTACACTTTCCCAGTTTTCTGCATTTAAAATACTATAGATCTAACATTAAAACCCCTATTGCATTTGTTAGAAGACCTGTAATTGCTTAATTCCAAAACAATCTTTTTGTCAGTCTTACAAGTATATTTTCAAGTAGCCTGTGGTCAGTTTTAGTGACCTCAACAAAGTCAGTTTAAAAAAATACTTGGTTTTGGGCATGCTACGGAAGCATTTGCAGTGCCTAACCTGTAAATTAGAGGCCCGAACATACCAGCTCCATTTTCATAGCTGAGAGAAATGTAGTAAGTACCATGCAAATACTTGAAAACAAAAAAGAATTTACATCTTTTTATTCTCCCTTCTCAAGTACAACAACCCTGTGTCACGACAGACTTTTCAGTAAGCRTGATGGGAGAGCTTATTAAACATCACCAGCAAAATAAAAACTAAATCCTTTTTCTTCAAAGGACACTCTATTTTATTTTCACAGGAGTAAAGAGAACCACAGATTTTCTGGTAGTGTGTGTATGTGTGTGTTTTGGTAAGCTTAAGGCTGAATACGAATGGGAGTCGCTTATGATACTTATCCTTTGTTTTAGGATATTTTAATGTTTGGTTTTGGATATCATTCATTCACGCTGTTCAGACATTTGGTAGAAGTTCTCAAATTAAACACCATTATAGAATATGTAAGTGAGCAAGTCAAACCTGGAAGAGCTTATTTCCCCAAGCCCTAAGTAACAGTTGTCTTACTGAAACAGCTTCCATTTGAGTATCTGCGCAAGAACCCCGTGAACGTATCTCACACGGCCCTCCCTCTTCACTATCATACCCGAGAACTGTTAGATACATACTCCCTTCTGAAGTTTCTATTCTTTCCTCCACCTAAAGCAACTCTACAAGGCTGCCTAACCTAACACCGCGTCTGTATTTTGCCTGGATACTTCTGCAGACTAAAGGTCATGCCGCACTAGCGTCAGCAGGTAACAGTTAAGTGCCTCCTCAAGTTTGGGAGGAATCCATTTCTACCTCCTTGTGGTCACCCTACAGCGCTCCCTGCACAGAAACATTGCCCGTTCCTGCAGAGAGCTCCATCGCTCCTGAAGAGTGCATCTGTCATCCTGGTTTTCTGCCCCACCAGCCCACCCACAAGTGCTGCTAGTTCATGCTTACCGTGGGCTACCATAATGCCTCCCTGTAGGGTAGTTCACTGTCCACTAATTCCATTTTGTCTGCATTCTCAGATAAAAGGTCACTTTGGTACACACAAACTGTGGTTATGAAGCACTGACATATTCAGACTGACTTGCTGTGTTCAAATACTGCATCAGATGCCTGATTGCTAGTTATCTATTATGCTCAAAATCAGGCAAGCCATGGGAAGACCTGAAGGTACAATCCATCTGTGAGAACATCACTGTGTATGGCCATAAAAATCTACCAGCTCATGAAGTTTTTGTCACACTTTCATACAAGCTCACAACAGTTAAAAGGAAGACCAAAATGAAATGTTAATGAATTCGGGTATGCCACCACCCAGGTCCCTGTACCAGTCCACCCCCTGGAATAAGCCATCTCAGGTCAAGCCATTTGTGAAGCAGCAAGTCTGCAAAACCAATATATTAACTGCTTGTTTGCTGGCTTCTAGGCTCATGCTGATCAAGGTCAAAGCACGAGGCTGCTTGCCTGGGATCATCAGCTTTGCTCATCCTCTGTGCACAGACTGAAGTTACATGTCCCTCTCTTTAAAACCTTGCTTTAAAGTATCTAGCAACACAGATGATCTTAGCACTAGGTCATCCTATTATTTCAGTCATGATGCAAAAGCAAAAACTAGCATTTAATGAAACCCAAGCACTTTCTTGTTGCAACTTGGATTTTCCCTGAAACCCTGCCATCTGGGGAATGATCAGACCTGACCCGGTTTAAGCTAGCAGTTATCTACAAAGTCTACTTCTCCATCAGTAGTGGTTATTACTAAAACATCTGGTGCTCTACTGGATTGTCCTACTATAGAAACATCCAGTGTTGTTTGAGTTGTACGAAATTAACCCATTTAAGAGAACAACCGCTACACAGCATTTACTTTAAGGAAAGAGCAATGAGATGGTGCTTCAATTTTGGTTTCACAGTCACCAACCTGTGACTGATTGGGGAATCTGGAAACACTGGTAACTTCATTATCATACAAGGACATTCTAAAGATTAATGCTTGCTCATCCACTAATAACTCAGTTTACTTCGTCAACCCAACCTGTAGATATCGAGGACTTTGTCTCCCTTACCACAAAGGCCACAAAATTACAAGTGGTCTGCTTAACTCTATTTGTCTATACACTTATTAYCACAGCAAATTGCTATTCCAAACTTCCTCTTTCACCTCTTTTCTTCCAAACACACCTGTGAGTATATTACAGCCACCACTATTTTAGACTACACCTTTGGTATGCTCCTAACACCTCATCAAGATCATACTATCATCTGTGCACTTCTGCTGTACAACCCAGTTCATGTCTTTCCTGAGGAACAGTTGCCACCACAGAAGGATTACTAGTTACGCATCATTTGCTTCCAAATTTATGGTATCATAATGATAGTACTCTGTACTGTGTTCAACTACAAAATACAGTTACTTGCATAAAGGTGTGGTCAGGCCCTTGAGACATCCAAAACTTTCGTACACGTTTAACTCTTTTGGACTCCAGGAGGATTTGTGTGTTAATTCTATTGAGTATCATTTCCGATCAAAACACACACTAAGTTACTTTCTTTAACTCAGTTTTATGCTCTCAGAGGTAGCATGTGTTCTCTATTGTTTCACTGGGTTGCCTCCTGYCTTTCAGGAAAAGACGACAGATGCCTAGTACAAGCAGTTTTGCTCTAAAAAACTCACACCAAACTTTCAGAATTTAAGTAGCATTTATAGAAATTCAGGAGCTGAAAAATGTACATCTGTGATTAAACAAGTTTAAAAGAGCAAGACGACTTCATGTAGCACTGCCAGGTAAGGACACGGACCGCAGCGTGACCCTCTAGCCTGGCTGACCAGGTTTACAGAGTAACTCAAGTGAGGTTTGACACATCMGCAGACTGAAAATGCAAAAATGCAGAGGACTAGCACTTCTCACGTTTCTGCCTGCAAGTTACAGCCCGGGGACGCCCCAGACTTCCCACTCACCCCAGCACTCCTACCCGAGGTGAGGGAGCGCTCTCGCCGTTGCCCCCAGACCTCCCATGGCGGCTGCCTGTGCAGCAAGCCTGTAGCCAGAGCAGGATGACCTCGCTTGTCAGGCTGAAGTTTTCTGATCCTTGGGGAGGTTTGGTGGCAGGACTAGTTTCCAGCCAGATCAGCAAGCTGGTCCAACTCACTGACTGGATGCCTGCATCGAGAGCTCACGTGATGGAGCAGAAACAACCCCACCGATGAAGCAGAGACTCTGGCTGCGTTTAACATCCAGCTGATAACATCTCACTGCTCGCTGCTGCCAAAAGGCGAGGTCTCACTTTCTTCCCCCCACCCCAACTCCTCCCTGCTCTGCTCCGAGCCACAGTCCCACCCCTCCCCATGCTTCGAGCCCTGGCACTCAATCTTTCTGCAAGCTGATTTAACTCACACAGGTCCCAGAAAAGCCATTCCAGCTTGTCTGTTTTTCTCCCTGTCTAGAGAGATGATTCAACTCACAAAGTGCTTCAAGTGAGAGCTAGGGCCAGCAAAGGAGAGAGCGGGAACGTGAAGTCAAGAGGGAGGGGAGCCTCTCCCTTCAGGGGACTGACTCTGTCGGCTCAGCATCCCCAAACCATTCCTTCAGCCTGACTTAAGGCCAACTGCAACACACCACGTGACGGGGCAGGGAAGAGTTAAGGACACATAACTAGCTGTTTCAGCAAACCTAGAAGTGTTATTTCAGCYACACTACAAAGGCTGTCTAAGCCCCAACTTATGATGGAAGTCACAAATCTACCAATTTGCATGCAAATTGTGTGAGTGATAGCACCAAAAGTTATGCTTGTCAGCATCTAACCAATTAAGGCAATTAATGTAGCCATAAAAAGCAAAAGAAGCTTTTGGGGACACATGCTTTTATTTGTGTTCAGATACAAGCAGCAAAACTCTGAAGTTACGCAATTTGAACACAGCTGCTTTGAGCCTGAACGTGTACCAGCCCATCACCATCTGAAAAGGCAGCTAGGAATCAGGTACGGAGGGACTAGCAGGAGAACAGGTGACAGGCACCTCTCCTTTAAGGGAGAAACAGATGCTGTGTAATAACAACAGGAGGCTGGAAGAGAGAGAACAAAGTCCATAACCGTTTYTAGAAATGGATCTACAGGATTATCAACTACATTTGCAGGTATCCTCTGAGAACTGGGGCTGACAGCGATGATGTTATTTCCCTCCCAAAGCATCAGGATGTTTGTCCTTCAGCAAATACAGTTTGCAGAACAGTTCAGTTTCACCTATGTGGTTTTCCATGCCAACATTTGTGCATGGGATAAAGTACATGATGTTCCAGGACCTGCAAAGTTAAATTCAGGAATTTTGATCGGGACATGATGGTAACTGAAGAGTAAAAGAGTTTCACTTCTGTCTCAGGGACAGGCTGACAGTTCTGTGCATGTGTGAGTACATGAAATTACTTCTGATGGGTCTGTGAGCTACTTACTTCTGTGAAAACTTCTTTTAAGACATTATCTTTCAGCATAGGTTTTAATTTTGCCATGACCTTTCTACTCAGATTCTGGGGTAAAGAGGTTGTGACAATCAAGGGAAAATACTCAACAGGAGCTTTTTTGTACTGAAGGTTTCATGTAGTATTCAAGAAATTAATTCAACAACAATGTACTAACACACTAAACTCTTATGCTATTTGTTTTGAGCCTAATTTTTTCTTGTTCCAGCCACTGTTTTTTGACAGAGAAAAGATTTTATTTAGCAAAGAACAAAACCTATGTAAGCACTTGTGGACAGAAACTAAGTCATGTCCTGGTACACAAATCTGAGAATATCTTATTGTTTAAAGCTGTGTTTTCCTTGTGAAACTCTTAA
This sequence comes from Oceanodroma leucorhoa, assembly GCA_030449065.1. Classification (NCBI taxonomy): domain Eukaryota; kingdom Metazoa; phylum Chordata; class Aves; order Procellariiformes; genus Oceanodroma; species Oceanodroma leucorhoa. The sequence goes on along the minus strand of JASVER010000044.1, from coordinate 5,127,706 downwards.
AATAACTGCAGCAGTTTTAGTAATATTTAGTTTACTCTCAGATAAAAATCAATTGTGTCTGCTACAAAGCTTTAAGAATCATCTTAATGTCTCAGGAGAAAATACTAAACTTATTTCACAAGTTCCCGAAGAAGAATACAAGTTTGACGCCTGTTCCTTTTCTGCTGATGTAGTAAGATTATTCTCATTTCAGCTCAAATCAGTTTGATTCATGAAAATCAAGAGTAAATAAGGAAAACAAATTTAAAGCTCCTTCTTTAAATCATTCTAAACTAAATCTTTTAAGCCCTCTTACAACTAGAGGTGAGGTTGCAATYTACTAGTTTCAAAACTTCAATTTTAAGGTACATAAACACAACAGTTATTGTGTTGCTGTACTTCCAACTTTTAAAGCTTTAAGTCAGTTTTGCAGAAGATGAGTGGCCAAATAGAAAACAGCGAATGGCTACTCATTTATACGTAACTGCAGTGAATGGTAAAACAGCACTGAAGTCTCAGGATCGTTAGAGTTAGTGCTGGAATGCACTCTGCTTGGCACAGCGTGCTATGGTGAGTAACAGAACAGAGGAATTAGACACGTTCATGCCTGAGTAATCAAGTCATGACAGAAAGCTCTCAACCCTGTATGTGAACAGATTYGGTCTCAACGTAACCCCACTGAGTCAGATGTGCTGTATGTGGAATGCCATCATGCTTTTAAGATTCTTCAAGTACAGAAACTGAGTGTAGTTGTGTTTCTTGCACTGGAATTAGTTAGTATGATATGATTTTTTTTTTTTTCATTTGTTTCTTGTTCCCACTCTATTTTTGGGAGGGAAACTATAAAGTTTCTAGAAGAAAGTGAGCAGTAACTAATAGCAAATGAATTACCTGTCTTTGGTGGTCCAGATCTGCTTTATTACCGACTAGAATCATAGGAAACTCATCGCGATCTTTCACTCTAAGAATTTGTCGCTGAAACTTATAGATTTCTTCAAAGCTGTAAAAGAATAAAGTAGAGCATCAGTGTACTATTTCATAGGTTCTCAGGTTCTGCGGAAGTTCAGAAATGATGAGTCACCTATTCAGACTTGCCCTGCCATGCCACGCAAGCAGACAGCTGCAGGCACTCCACCAAAGAGTCCACTGTCACAGCATGACCAGTCAGAGAATCATTCAACACTCAAACTAAAAAAATCCTCAAGTTAGCAGTGTGCTATGCACTGGACTTAGGTGGGGCTGCAGGGTAAGCAAAACACTTACTGTGTCTCAATCTAGAAGGATCCGAATGCCAATGTGGTGCAGAGAATGAAGAAATCACAGCCCACTCTACAAATAATGACTCTGGAGTTCAACTCTGGCTAGAATATTCGAACTACAGTCTAGAGACCCTGGCAATCAGTAATTCAGTTGGCAACCTCCACAGCTACTTCTAGGAATTTTGGGGGAAGCTATCAAAAGCTGGAAAATTTTATTTCTTGAAGAACAGAAAAAATGGCAGGGCTAAACGATCAGAAAGCTTTCCAGTTACCAACTAAGTTATACCAGGTACCGATGCTGTTCAAGCAGTAAGGAATATTCCAGCAGTGCGTAARGGAAGGTGAGCAAAGCAGAAAGCTTCTCCAAGGACAGTATATTAAACAAGCTAATTCTGGCCTAAACAAGGATTTTTGGAGGAAAAAACCACTGCTTTCAAGTAAACACTGTTAAAGCTACATCACTACAAAAGGTCCTTCAGCACACATGCTTGCAGACAATCACACATCCTTTGGAGCACAAACTTCCCAAGCACTATATTTAATTCCAGGCGTACAGTCTGAAGCMATTTACACATAAATTTGCAAACTAAAATTAAAAAGCAAGATGATCATCAGTAAGAAAGTTGCATTAAAAAAAAAAGTTACACAGTCGGACATGACAATGCCAATCCACCTCATCCATATAAAGCAATCAAGAAGAAAGGTGAATTAGAAGGAAGGTATGCCACTAAGCATAGATGGACCTCCATTTGGATACGCTGTTTTAATGCTCTGCTCAGAAGTCTGTAGCAACTGGAGGAAGAGAGTTGAAAGTTACTAAGTCATCTAGATTTCTTCTTGCTTCAGAATTACTTTCCACCACACAAGCAGGACAGACACCACYAGCAGATACTTCATTGATAGGCAAGGTAAGTCTTGAATTAAATGGATATCAGAACAAAAATGAAAACTCTGCTCTTCAGAAGTCTTTGAAGGATTTCAGAGAGGAGAGCRATATGCAGGTTTAATGCGTCAAGACCTGCTTAAAATCAAGGCAGACCCTTGGCCAAAAGAGCAAACAAAACCTCAAGATTTTTAGACAAACCAAGGAGTTCACATGACAACTTCAAAAAAATCTACCGTCCTCTGTGGCAAAAATATTTATGTTAACACAAGTGCTCAGTATGTCTTAAATCCACAGACCTAGACCTCTGACAGAAGTGTAAGAGTCTCTTCTGGACAGTACATCAAGATGAATTTATACATTTAGCAGCATTCTCAAGTGTAAGATACAGATCCAAYGGAAACACACTCATGCTCCATAGAATATTTATCTTAATTCTCATTATAGATAGAGCTGTAAATAGGATCAGAAGTAACTCATTAGAGCCTAGATTGACTCTGTAAGGGAGGGGGGGAAAATCACAGACAAATTTTTTTTTTGGTCATTTTATTGCTCTTCTGTTGCAACTCGAAACAAGTGGAAGGACTGATCCCTGAGCAATTCTCCTTTATTACTACGTATCTGATAAGCTCAATGGAAGAAAATCACAGCCAAAATATTAAGTGATTGTCTGTATATACATGGCAGTTTCCTACTCTTACAATGTCAGGAGCTACCTGACCAAGCTCCGTGAGCTTCTAAAAAGATGTGTTTCATCTCAACTCTGCGGTCAATAGGTTATGGAGGTTCCAGTCAATTCATGGGAGTAAGCAGAGTGAGCACTGCCTGCAAAAGAGTGCAGAGACATACCCTGAACCGGATACACCCGTTCAGAAATCCAGAGCCAGCCACTCGACGYTGATGAGCACATGCCAAGGAGATATGTCTATGAACTGATCAGACATCATGACATGTTGACCTTAGTTCAAATTTCTGTCACTTCCAGGAAACTAGGATTCTTGACTATAATGAAGTGCTTGAATAGAGCTGTCATTTTTTTGTGTATGCTTTTAAGTCACCTATTGCAAAAGACAGATACTTTCAATAAGTGACTGGTTTAAAATGGGTTTTCTTAAGTGCCAAAAGAGTGTCACACCACAGAATCTAAGAGTGAACCCATATTTAATGTTTCTGTTTCAGATTATTTCAGTAAAGGATAAGCAGCAATTTAAGATTAATTACAACTTGTTTGTTTTAATAATTTGACATCAGGCTTACCTTCCTCTATCAGTGACTGAGAAAACAAGCAGAAACCCCTCCCCTGTCCTCATGTACTGTTCACGCATGGCTCCAAATTCTTCTTGTCCTGCTGTATCCAGAACTGAACATAAGCAAAACACTGATTACTACAGTTCATGTTCTTAGAGTATAGACTGAGAAAAAAAGCCTTCCTAATAGGATATTGTGAGAGTCTCTCCTGTACAATGTAACTAAGCAGAAATCACTTTTCACAGATACTAGTGGATTTTTGCTAAGATTCCCAACAAGTTCTTGGACTGACTGAACAATTCAAGACCTACCAAACAAACTAAACAACAAAGTTTGGTAGACTTTTGCTAATTCATGACCAGCTGCAACAGCTGGAAAATGCTTAGAGAGACTTGGTTGGGAGGGTTCTGGTTTGTCCTTAAAGAAATCACTGACGAGGGAGAACTGAAACTTTTAAAGCAAAGCATTTATACTGCACTTRGGAGAGGCAGCACTCAACAACCAAGCGATGTGTTTTTAATTCCACCATGTCACTCAGGTAACTGCCAGGAGTTATAGAAATTCTCCTAGTTTTGTAGGCACTAAGGCTTCAGGAATAATTCCTCAAAAAAATGTCCAATTTACTTTAAGGAGAGACACACATACATAAGGCATAAGCACTTCAAATCCTGGGTATCTCATTAATAAAACAAAGGTAGGTAGCTTTTATCAGCCGCACACTTACATAAAAACCACATGCTGCACAGTTGTTTACCTGCGTTACATTTTATGCATACAGATGTAGACCCGGGCACCRACAGCTAGAGGCTGTTGGAACCATGCTTTAGCTAGGCTACTTACTGTCCAAGCGCGCAGCTCTTTCATCTATCACACACTGCTTGGTGTAGGAGTCTTCAATCGTTGGATCATAATCCGTAACAAAATAGGACTGCAGAAAATAAAACAAGTCTGTGTGTAAGACAAGCACATACAGGACACTCATCGAGTAAGATGCTAAAACTGTATGCTTGACAGCTTAGGGAATACAAGCAGGTTTTACCCATGTACACCCGTTTGCCACTTTATCCGAAAAGATAGCAGGTAACAGCTTTCCTATTCTTAGTAAACACTCGTAAATTGTAGAAATTACTAGCAGAGTCACTGAATTTACTGGATTCCCACAGAATTTCTAGCATTTTCTAGAAATTTCTGGTAACTCCTAGAATTTCCCAGCAGGAATCCCTAGAAACGTTTAGTTTCTAGAGGCTTTGAAGGTCTGTAGTAACTGCTAAGTTTCTCTGAACTTCTGGTAGGGTTTAAAAGTTTTTTGGAATTCTCAGAAGTTTCCAGGATTTCCTCCCCTGCTCCCAGAGCCAATAATTTCTAGCCAATCTAATTTCTAGGATTTTCCCAGCTGCTTCTAGAATTCTCTAGCAGTTTTATAACAATTTCTAGCAACAGCTCCATGCAGCACAAGTGGCATTTAGTTGGTAAACTGAATAAAGTTTAGTGAATCATCCTTGTCCCCAGGATTTCTCTCCTGGTTTTAATGACTTTAAACACACACCCCCTCCAAAAAGACAACTCCTGAAAGCAGAATAAGCCATGAAACACCTGTGTCAYCCATTGCCGAAGCACGAGGCTCCACCAGATACTGCCAGTCTGTTACTTATTACCCGAACCGCAGAGCAAAGCACGTTCTGGTACATCTTTCTAGAGACTGGGTGACCTGGTATTGAATACTGGGGTAACAACACTATCTGAGGATGACAAGTTTAGATTTCAAAGGATGAATTTTTAGCTCACACGCAGTCATAGCAAAGTTATCTTCACCCAAAACTAAAGAACATTGGCATCACAAATCTGAACTCTGATGAAATCCCTCCCCGCCGTGCTCAGCGCAGCAGGCACTGGGGATGAGTACTACCCCGACTGCCCAGAAATCAAGCACACGGGGCATGTATGCRCTCGGATGAATGCCACCGTAACTGAAGGAGTACTACCTGCATACGTTATTCCGTTCTGTAAGCCAGTAAGGAAATACAAATGCTTTAACACTACATATTGGCTCCTAGGAAGCAAAAAACCGGAGTGTTGTTCTTGCATTAAGAAAATATCACCAACAATAGGGAATATCTCCTTATTCATGTCAAAATTAATAGTTCTCATTGAAGCGCCTTTCCCATCACACAAATTTGAAAGATACCAACTCGACACCACTTTGTTCCTCTAAACTTACCAAAGTCAAGTTAGCAGATGTCATGCTAGGGAAAACAAACAAACAAAAAACAAAAAACAAAAAAAAAAGAAGAGATAACTGAAATCACAGCAGTAGTCCACTAACCTTCTCCAGACACATCACTGTCAGTGCAGAATACAGTTAACTCTGTTCTTGCAGATACAGTTTTATTGATGTGGTTGTATTTGTTCTTGTCCAGTTTCAATCTGGAGTTGCCCATGAGGCTGGCCGCAGTACTTTGCCCTGACTGCACCCAGCTGACTCCCACCATTTGGACATGTCCACACTACTTTTCTGGTTTAACAGCACGGACATGGGCTCCCCAGCAGAGCTCATCGACTGAGCTGCAGCTGATTGAGAGGAACACATCGCCAGTTGTAACACACTTTACCAGCTGTGTATACTATATATAACCTATGCTTATATACCACAACCGCACCATCATGCAGTTGCCTACAGGAAGAGTGTGTACAGGTTGCTGTTGATCTATTCATTTAGATCTGGCACCCTACTGAAAAACTGCTGACCCCCAGAGCAGAGACACTGAACACCTCTGCACATCTCCTTTGCATTCTAAGTAGACATCAGTAAACTGTCCTCTCAGGATACACCTACACAGTAGTCTCAGTCGCTCTGCATCAATGGCACCACTGTGTAACCGGCCACCTTTACATAGCAGTAACATTAAAACAACCATGTTCCTCTCCGAGAAGGATAAAATCCTAGCAATCTGTCCCACCAGAGATACCTGTGACACGTGAGATGCTGTAACTCACTCCTTTCTCACAGTGTTTCGTGTAAGTCAAGTTGCTCATTTCTGGATAAGAAATGGTTTCTCCCTTATTTCAGAACATTCACCCAGGCTAAGCAATCTCCCCCTTTCAAAGCCCCCCCAAAACCCCACCCACACAAAACAACAACAACAAAAAAACTAACCAAACAAACCAACAGCCAGGGATCTTAAATGGAGCACACAATCAAACTTCCAGCTGTCTTCCAGCTGAAGAGTGCCTATTTGCAGACAGCAGAACATCCCGCCACAGAACAAGCCCCCAGAAGATGCTGTTCCAACTACAAGTTGTCCCTTTACCTTGCTTCTCTGAAGATTTACAGAGGAAAACCCACAGCCTTCAAAACTGTCCTTGTCTTTTCTTTTGCCTGTGTCCGTGACTCAAAAAGTGTTACCCATGAGCATAAGAACAGACTTTTTGAGGAATGAATTTATTCAAAAATTCTAAATTAGGTCTCACGTCCTCTGTGGCCTTTAACAATCTTTGAAAGATGGAAGAGAAATTCACTTATGTGAACATAGAAATGTGTAAATAAAATCATTTACAGACTCTGACTTTAGAAGGTAAGATCACAAGGAAAGGAATTTAAGTCCTACGTTTCATTAAGGAAGCAGAAAGTGGTATTTATTAAAAAAACATTAGGTGACTAAAACGTGGTGTCGCTATCAGCATATCTAGAAATTCAGGGTTCTGATTTGGAAGATAAAGCAYGCACTCTAAAGTTACTCCCTACCCCTCTCCAGCTTCAACTTTCATTTCTCTATCCTGCAGAAGTCAAAGTTACTGCCTGACCCTTTACATCTATAAAGCAATAAAGTATGCCAAGTTTTAAATAAAAGGGAGAATTTGGAATCAATTTATTTCACTCTTATGAATCAGTATTAGTAGACCACCTAAAGCAGCAAGTTTATATCCAACAAGGGCAATATTTTTCACTGAGAGAGGTCAGAAGAAGAAAACCATAATAATCTCAGAGGGATTCTTCATATTTTCCTTATTATCTGTTCAAGGGTCAAGAACTGCAGCATGTTCTGTAATCTCCAGGGCATTTCTGTGATTCCCTCCACCCTTTTTGGTTTCTTTTTTGTTTGTTTGTTTTTTAAAAAAAGAGGAAACTACACACAAAGTGAGAGTGCCAGACTAGGTACAGAGACATAAACACTGTTCCTCCCTCAAAAAAGTGAACAAGACTAAGTTACCCTGATCCGGCACCAGCAACATCTCAAATTCAGAATGAGTACATGCCAGAGCTCCCCCATTTAACAAGCCTCTTAAGAGCAATTTCTTCCCCCCCGTGGAGCTGCGCTGCCAAATGTGCTGTCACAGCCACTACAGGAGAGGTCTGCGAGGCAATTAGCGTTGTGGTTTACCTCCAAGCACTGGACAAAACGAATGTGCCTGAAACAGCTGCTGGTTTTGAAGGAGTCTTCCCAAATTGCACTGGGACTATTTGCCACAGGGAGCATCTCAACTGCAGCTTGCAAGCCTTATTCACTCAGGGTTGATTTATGAAAATTAGATGTAGTAGATGCAGTATTTATCAATCTGAGCAGAAATGGACCTTACTGCTGCTGTACAATCAGTGTTTAAAGAATTAAGGGATGACAGAATATGTCCTGAAATACTCCATGGGACTGTACCTTGACTTCTGAATGCCATCCTGCAATGGTGGGAAGGTGCCTGAACACCCAGCAAGCCCAAGACCAAACACTGGTGTAAGTAGCTTTGTAGAGGTCAAGGAGTTTGCAGCAGAATTGCTTAAAAGACTAACAGGACTGCAATTCCAGCAGATGCAAACCACTGCCAAACTACTGGTTTTAAACTGATGCTGAGTCCAGACAAATTCGAGGAGCGTAGCGCAGCAACGCTGTGTGATGCCACAGTGTTTGAATACCCAGGCCTGCCTACTGCTGTCTCCTTTAGGAAAGCTGTACGTGCAAGCCCTAACACTTCAAAGCAAGCTGCCCTGCTAAACTACAAAATACTAGAAAGCTACAGCTTGGATGCCAGCTGGTACAAAACACACTGGACCACTCTCTAGGGTGACCCGTTACAGACCAGGTTGTCGGATCCACTCTTGTAGGAGCAGTTGAGCTTCTACGATGAATTGGAGGAGCTAAGCCTCACACAGTTGGCTCCACTGCAGTTGGCCACTGCCTGCAGGAAATAATTAGAAGAAACTAAATTTCTTCTATGAAGATAGTAACTTGAACATGCTCTTGTGTTACACCACTCCCTTAATCACTAGCAAAATCAAGGCTTTTTCCACCCACCTCCTAGATGGGAAATGAGAAGCCAAGCCCAGTAGTCTCATCAACCATTCAATTTACCCAAAATATTATGCAACAAGTTTTCTAGGTTTCCTCTTTCTAAGACTGCTGAGGCAATCAAGTCCAGAGATGGGAAAGCCTGCCAAGGACGCAAGCCTTTTTGCAGAGGGAAAAAAAACCAAAACAAAAAAACAACAAAAAACCCCACCTCATCCCCAAACCATCTACATCACTTGCAGCTGGGCAACCCACCACCACAATCCCTTCCTATACACACACTTGTCATCTTAAAATGTATTTCAAACACAGTCTCCTGACCTTTGCAGGAGTTTCTACTTGCAGTGCTCAGGAACGATGACACTACTATACTGAACACTGCTCTAGCAGTCTTTCTCCATTTAAGGTAACAGTAATCCCTAAATTATTCTTGCAACCACTCAAGCCTTTTGGCAAGGAGAACGTGTCAAAAATCTGCTTCCAGTTTATCATCTTCCCCCTTAGTTATGCTGCCTTTAATATACATAAGTAATTCCTCCATTAGCTGGACTCGCTTACAAGCTCAGGAGTCCCTCTCCATAAATTAATAAAAACAACTACCTAAGTGAAGACATCTTACATGGAAAGACAGAGAACCCCTGTGAAGTTTCATAGCTCTTACGCAGCTTTTCTTATTTACTCTTCACAAGGTCATCAACAGTCCACAAGCTGGAAAGCCACTGGATTACTTTATTTTGCACCAACATTTAAGTTTTAAGGTGAGAGAAAAGTCAGATGCTATCAACAGGGAGCTGCTCTAAGCTGCAGTCTAGAGGCTGGTTGCATAATGTGCTTCCTTTCATCTTTACACAAAGCTTGAAGGGCATGCAACGAAAGGCAGGCCAGCACAGTGAAAGCACACCACTATGAGTAAGTTAAAGGAGTGGTACATGCCAAAATATATATTCATCCTTGCTGTGTCTGTAATCTCCATTTGTATTTACTAAATATACATTTGATGTTTCAAAGAGTCACTAGTTGCTTATTTAAATTTTTTCCACATTTAAATTTTTGGTTTCAACTGAGTGGAGGCAAGGAAATACAAGGGTTTCCACCCTCCAGCTGAAGTTACAGACCAGCTCTGGATTTAAATAACATCTATAATTTCAGCATTGCAAATAGCCCCAAAATCCTTCCCACCCATAATTTGTAAAGTAGAACTTAAAACAAACATGTTGGTGAATGCTACACACCAAAGCTTCAGCTGTAGACTTGAGTACCAAATACCTGAAATACATAATCCCAAGACATCTCCTGGGCTGTAAGTGCTACCTGACAGAGTATTTCTTTTGGCATTTTCTCCTTTGACTACCACTAACATTATCATCTCTTCTCTAGCTTCTTTCTCCTTTCCTCTGCACTTCACCAATAACATTTGTCTGCTTCTGTCCCACTCGACAGGTATAAAGTCCAATTCAGCATCTGTAGGGGCATGTCTTCACACCATGGGCATAGAACAAGTAACAGGATCAGCTACAGCCCTATCACACACCACATTGATCAGATCAGAAAGACTTAATCCAGAAAAAGACAGAAACCTGACCAAGTTATCTTTTAAATACCTTTCCTCATTTAAGTTAGTATTTCTGACATTTGTTCCAAGTCACAGACAAAGTCAGTGGCACAGTTCAAGACCAGAATTATAGTGCCCTGGCCAGTTAGTAGGACCATAAACGAACACCTTTCTGTTTGAGGTACTTGGCTACACGATAAAAAGTTTTCTCAGACCATGAATTAAGATCTAAACGACTGACTGCATAAATCAGTTTGTAACCTTCACTGCTTTGCCACCCATGGAAATCGTACAGCCTCTGCCTTCAGCTCTACTACCCAAGAAGAGTGACGCAGCAGCCAAGTCTATCCTAACATGGCCAGTGTCACACTGTGCCCTCCTCCAGGCTGCAGAAGAGGTTAGAGACCATTTCAAGGAGCTTTAATCTACATTTCTGTCCCTGTCCCTAGAGGAGCACACACAGGTCAATGTCACCACAGACATGTTCCTGGAGGACGGGTGGCAGTAACCTGCCACCTCGCTCAAGCACTACGCTGGCCGGGATCCAGAACCAACCTGCCCAGCAGAACTGGTAATTAAGCAAAGCAGCTGCTAGGGCCTCAGCACCTGAAGAGATTAACTGAAGAACCTCCTTTCACACCACAAAGGAGGCTCATCAAGTAATTTCTTTAGAAATATTTGAGTTGGCTGGCTAGCAAACAGGGAAAACATGCAGGAAAAAACCTGAACTGACTTCTGGAAGCAAACTTAAACCCAGACAGCATTCCAGAATAAAGGAACAGACACAGCAAAATATACAAATTTAGTATTTTGCAGAGCCCAGTGTACTTGGGTCACAGAAAACAAACAAACAAAAAAGCACACCACTGATTAGATAGCCTTTGGCAAGCTTGTTAAATACTTAACAGATACCTCCCTAAGAGTACGTGGTTGACTAGGACCTGATGTTTCCACACAGGTCTAATTGGTTGGTGCTGGGGGAGCAGGAGATCAGTGGTGCTGTGGTGGGCAGCAGGGACTGCCACCTCTGCGGAGGGCTCGGGCACTGCACAAAACAATCGCAGAGAGACTGCAGGAGCTGCCCACAGCAACCCAGCATCGTTTTAAACAGAAGTGCTTGAGCTAGCATTGAGCATGCTTTGCTGGCATCAACAGTCACACTTTGTAGAACGAGGGGAAGTATTTGGTGTTAAACATTGGGGAGAGCGGGGGACCAAAGGTCTAGAATTATGCCGATAAAGACCAGACTGCAGAGATAACGAATAAAACGCTGGATCATACTACAGAAGGCCAGGTGTATCCTCCTCCAATTATCCCATATTCATACCAATCTTTAAGAGTTACTTTCTTTTTATTTATACAAACAGTAAGAGCACCCGTTCCTTTCTTCCAAAAAATATAAATTAAAAGATGGTCTGTGCTTGTAAGCAATCAACGATGCTTCCCTCAATTTACACTACTTCCCACTGTTCTAATGTATACTGCCAGCATTGTTATGGCTATCGAGGGAAAAAAACGTCACATGTAACTACAATTACTGCAATTATCCAGTGGTGTGAAACACTTGATAATTCCACAAACAGTGAAAACTGAGACACAAAGAGAGAAGAGGATTAAACTGAAGAAAGTTACAGTGAAAGAAAGATGCCGTGAGCCATATATAAATTAAACCCTTTGGAAATTCATATATAAGTTGAAAAGTTCTTTTACTTGTTCCTGAAGAACTAGCATTAAATATACATATAATACTGATATTTATGATTAAGTACATTCTTAATCAAATCTTAATGGTTCTGCTAAAGACGAAAATCATAATGGAGAATGCAAAGTTCTTGAATAACCCATGGCGGCCTCAGAGTGCATCCATTAGATTATCCTCCAACACATAATTCGAAGACAGAAAAGATACGAATCTGAAATTCTGAGTAAGATATGGTAGGTTACAAAAATAAATACCTGACTTGCTTAAGTATAGGTAAGTCTTCCCCTTAACTTTTTTTATGCAATGCAAGGATTGTCAAGAGCTTGTGCTTGGTCTGGAAACACTAAACAAAGCATGAGTTAGTCCTGTTACGCRGCCACCTTCTTCTCTCTCCCCCTCTCTCCCCTCCCTGCCCTGCCCTTCCATATACAGGGATGACTGAGCGAGCATATCAGAAAAAGAAAACTTAAGAAATCTGCGTTCAGTGCATGGGCATATTTACTGTATATAGCCAAATACAACACAGCTCTTTTCTTTATGGGCTTTGTTGTGGTCACTACCCAAAGTAGCTAAAAACAAAACTAACTTTGCTTCCCTCACAGGTGCTGGGAAACATGAGTTAGGATGGGGGGAGCAAGGGGAGAAAGGGTATAGAGGGTAAAGTGTCTTCAATCTGAAGACTAATACACATATCTGAATTCTGTCTACACACCTTTAATTTTCGCATTTCCTAAACGAACACTTGAACTTCGTGTCCATAAACACACTCGTTTCCAGTGATGTTTCTCTAGACAGCCGTAGGCTAGGGAATTCCACAGATTTCATCCCCAGTTCAGCAGGGCTGGCTCGCGTTAGGGACGGAGGAGCCACATTGGTCCCGGAGCATCAACTCAGCGTGCAGGTCACACAGTGGACTAAGACTCAGGAAGACGAAGGACTGAAATCAAACTGACTTTTGTGCTCTGAAAAGGAACTTCCATCAGCTCTTTACATTTCTCAACACTCCTAAAAAAATGCCTGTTAGTTTTTGGCCTTCCCCTAACTGCTATTTATAATAAAGCAGCTTTACCTTCTCCAATCCCGCCTGGGCTGCAGCAGCACAGGAAAGAATCCTTCTTTTCTTCCTCAAACCTGGCACCCAAGGTGCAACTTGCAAAACAGCTCAAGCTTACAGGTAGAAATTTGGAGAGTTTTTAACTATTAAACAGATAATTACAAGATCCTGTGAAAAAACTAAAAATCCACCCAAAGACAGCAGATGTGCTTGGGGAAAAGTGTCTTTGAAACATAATTAAGGCAGCCTCTCAGTGCATGTTCAAATCATAGAGGTTTAAAGAATAAACTATTACAACTACTTTATTGAAAAAGATTACCTGCCTTTTTGCTAACATCCTGCCAAGCTTAAACATACTGTTAGCGTAACTCCTGTAAAGCGTTAACATTATGGACAGAGTGGGTACTGGTTACATGCATATAACAAGAATACTGATGAGAGTGGGCTTTTTTAATATATATTTTGAAATGCATGTGAACATCTTTTTAAATACCATCTTCCTTAAAACCAGCAGATTGATACTTTTTTTTTTTAAAAACAGCTTTCCCATTTTAAACTCAAACTGAATCTGCACTGCGCTTACGTCGTCTTTCAGTTACTAGCTTACAGCTCCCCACGCTGTACATCAGCTCAGTATTAGCAGCTCACCAACCTGTGAACATTTGCCTCCAACTTGTAATTCTCGTCAAATTTCTCAAAATCAAACCACACCAAACACCAAATACACTCACACAGAGACCTGCTGTAGCCAATACAGGCATTAAACTTTGGCCTCTTGAATACTTCCTGGTGATGCAGTTTTTATTATTCAAGATCAGAGAATGTACACTATCACTGTCTGTTAAGACTTCTTTGTAATGCCTTGAATTAATGCCTTTTAATGCCAGTAAGCACCTACAAAGTTCTTTGAAGGCGGCTATGCAATTTCTCAAGTCGAAACATGTCTGACTATAAAATGTACTCTATACTGCAAGCATAGACGAGTCTTGATTTCATTTAATTTCATTTTTGCTTCACAGTAAATATGTGCAAGAACTATGAACACACCAAGTACTTCATCTTCCTGATCCTGGCCATGTGCAATTCAAGGAATGTTTAAAATATTAGCTACATACTATCTTTTCATCCATAAAATTTTATCAGGTTCAGACATTTTTCAACATAGCAGCTTACAAAAGCTCTTCAGGACAAACTTGGTTTTTACCTCAAGGAGTCCATGATATCTTTTAAGAAGTGCATATATGATTTTAGGATATGTGTATAACCAGATAAGGGGGAATATAGCTATAAGTGAAAAGGAAGTGGTGTTACTCTAAAAAACCCCGGTGGGGCAAGAGTAAAGTTACGGGAATACCTTTTCTCATACACATGAAATCATTAGAACACCTCAAGATATATGGTGTAATGCAAGAGCTTTTGATTTATAAATATCAGTACAGTAACAGGGTAAGACTTACAATCACAATTAAAATAACTCTTCAGTAAAAACACAGTCAGCAACAGACTTCAGGTTAGAGGCTATGAGGAGACCCATGTTTAGGGCATTCACAGTTTATTAAGAAAAAAGCCACTTCACAGCTCCTTGAGGAACGTACTGGAAGAACTGAAATGCAGATTGGAAAAGTTAATTCCATGGCAAAAGAAATTCTTGAGGGGGGCGCAGGTATTCATGTCAAATCAGAACATTTAAAATAGGGTCATATTGCAAACAAGTTGCTTGTTAATCGGACTTTTCAGATTGTCTAGTCCAGATTATGGACATTTGGACCCATACAATTACATTAATGCGTAAGTTTTTCTAGCCCAAACAAGCCAGTAAAACAAAGCCTCACTTCAACAACTCCAGTGCATTTTAGTAATGTTAACTACTACTTCATGTTTTAAGTACCTGAAAATGTTTGAGTCCTGGGACTCCACAGCAAGCTAAGGTAAAAAATTTCTGAAGTTACTACTTTCAGAACAAGAAAGGTATTAAAGATTTGTTTAGGTAGTAAGCGCCTTTTCCTGCTAGTACATTTCAGTTCTCTACAATGCCAGGCACTATTGTCAGTTGAGTAGGTTTGTAATTGCTTGGAAGCAGATGTGGACTTGGACCACAGTTCAGCAGAAAGATCCAGGTAGAAAGCCTGACTAACTAAGTTCCCCACATTCTTCCTCTTAAAACATTTGTTTAACACTGAGATACAGTCAGGTTAACTAGTCCATTAAATCCAGAGCCTAAAGTTTTCTAGAATGATTCAAGTAAGATTAAATATTTGTAGGATAGTATTTCACAATGCAATTGAACTACACTAGCAACTTCCTGCTAGTGGAAGAGGGAGGTTTTGTCATCCCCACTCCAGACCTTGTCTGCAGCATGATCAGGAGACCAGACAGTTCAAATTGCTAACTGAAAATTTTAAAAAATCCCCCACCCAAATACTAGTCAACTGCAACCACCTTTAAATGTCCAGACACTTCAGGAAAGCTCACAGCGTATCACTAAAAGATGCCTTTTCCCCCAACTCATGTATGTATTTTATAGAATGTGTTTGTTTATATATATCTAAAAAAGTGCCAAACAAGGACTGAACCAAAAGAGTGAAAGCTTCTAGAAGTTTTCATCATACTACTTGTTCTGTTAGAAAAGAGACACAGAATCATTAGCACATATGTAATTAAAAGTTGCGATGACTCTTTCAGAGCCAGTAACACGCCTCATTTATACTATGAGATCACTGTAGTCATAGATAGCAATACACTAGTCCCTGTCCTGTAATTTTTTTCTATTACCACAGTTAATACCATGGAACTTTTGAACGCCAGCCTGGACAATATCCAACATGAAAACATTCAGCTTCATTAGTGAAGTCTGCAGTACCTTATTTTTCCAAGATTTATTGACTGATCATTAGAAGCTAATTATTTAGGGAAAAAGCTATAAAATAGCACTTATACCTAATAAGAACTATTGTGTCACAAGATAAGCACAGTCCTAATAGCTTTATTTGCGCAAATTATGTATTCATTCAACTCCAACCTTTTGGCCTGAGACTACACTGTCTAGACTCATTCTGCAGACTACAGACAATTACTATGATCTTTAAGTTTTGAAAGTACCATAACCAGAAGTGCCAAGAATGCTCAAATGGCAGCTGTATTATTTAGCCATCTATTTTCATTAGCAAGGCTAATTATTACTAGCCTTCCCCCAAAATCCTCATCCAGTTAAGTAAAATACACAAAGTTATCTTTTTGAGTCATGAAAATTTTAAACGATAATCAAAGAATTGGTTGCCTACCTATGAAATAATGGCAAAATCAATTAAAAAGAAAACATACTAGCCAACTTCCCCTTAGAAAAGCGTATCTGAACAGCTTGCAGGTGTCATCAACAAAAAGTTCATGCTAAAAAAAGCTACAACGGTGATAATGCACTAAATACACACTTTTCACATGGCAGGTTCTTAAGTTTTCCTCGCACCGCAACAGACACGGCATGAAAGCCATGCCAAACCAGGCTGATGGACTCAGCGCGTGCGAGCCCCACGCCGCAGTCCCGCCAGCTGCGGCAGCTCAGCAGTCGGGAGTACCTGCCATGCCCCAACACCAGGTATTTTTGCACATCCGTATCAGTCATCACACCGTATTCCAAGATGAAAACATGCTTTCCGCCCCCTGAAACCATTTCTCGGGAGTTTCTGGCCAAGCAGTAAAACCTCAGATAGGGGGAGAATTTGTATTGGTCAGCAAGTGTTTTTTCCATGTGCCCGGTAGTTTCAGGTTCAGCAGCTCCTGGCAGGGCCAGCGCGCGGGCTCCCACAGGGACCAGGGAGGAGAACAGAGTACCTACGTGCCAGTCACTCCCGAGTCCAGCAATCACCTCCGTAGCCTTAATGTCCCCTCTGCAAAGAGAAGCGTTTCAAGAGATTGACATTTCAGCATCAGGTTTTTAACCCAGACACATTGAGAAGAAGTACTCATAACCTTAGGTTGGGATTTAGAGCCAAACAACAAAAAGCTTAACAGTATTTTTTGCCTTGTCTCTAACCTAAGGTGTCAGGTTAACCTGCCTAATTGTGAGAGTGAAAAGAAGGGAAGGGGATCTCTTCCTAGGTAGAGCAGGCTGTGTAAACCTTTTCGCACTAGGGACAGTGTGTTCAGATCTTCCTGGCACACAAGCAGTCCCTTTGTGTTGTTTGCCTGCTGGGGCATGGCATTCAACAGATCCAATTCTGACAGAGGGGAAGAAAAAAAGACCGGACTTGGTCACTGTCAACCAAAATTAGCCAAGCAATGCGATAAGTTACTCCACCCTTGAAGCAAGACAGAGAAATCCTACCCCATCTCAGCAGAGAGGTACCTGGCACAGGTTTCAGTGATGCAGGCTGACCTGAAATCATGATGAGGCATGATGCCTGTCGAAAAGCACAAATATTTTAAACAGAGGCTAGTCTCACAGATGTAAACACTACTACTTCATAAGTAGTGGTTCAAATTAATACCGCTATTTTCAAAAACTCCAGGTTTCTCTAAGGACAAAACATTAGAAATCCAATATACGGAGTTCAAGGAACCTGAAGCCTGGACTTGTGTAACTGAAATGAAGCTTCAGCTAGACAAACCACTTCGAAAAAACTAATAGTGAGTATTTTCCATCACAGACACCAGCAGAGTACAATACTTTTCTTTCCAGCCTAATCAGTGCTTGCAGAGAAGTTAAATCTTAATGTCCTTGGAGAATGTCTTTGTAGTCTCTCTTACTACCACCAGAAGCAGATTTCAAGATCAAAGGTTGTTACTCCTTCACATCTGACAACAGCGTAATTCGGACTGGTTTTCTCATCAAGTGGTCAGTTGCAGTACAGCGCATGAGGACTGTTCACAATAGGAAATGTAGCATTTCATTTCCGACCTTTCAGAAGCAAAGCCATGTGTATTGGAACTCTTACGTTAGAGACAGTTAGCTTAAGTTCCTAGAAGAAATACAAGAGGTAATAGAGAAAATTTTATCCTAAATAGAAGAAAAAACAACAACAAGCAAAAAAACCCAAACCACCAGACTCATGGTTGGGAAGACCTAGAAGTTACTGTTCCATGTTTTGTGTCAGTGTCCCACACGTCAACCCAAACATACTGTCCTGCAGTAGCTCCAGCCCCTATGTTTGATTTCTCTTTGAGGTCTGTGCCCATGCCCGTGCTGCACTTGCATCCATACCTCAGTGGCACAAAGTTGCTCAGATCGGTGAAAATGCTTTTAAACCAGCAAATTTGCAGACTAACAACTGAAGTTTACGTACAACCTAACATTTTCTGTGCACCTCACCCCCAATCCGTACTTGCTTATGCTTAGCTCAAGAGTATCAAACTTGGCAGTACCTATTTTACCCACATTATTTTTACAGTGTGCACGAAGTCGCATCAACGTCAGAATCACACGACAAGCAAGGGGAGATGCCTTCCCGGCGGAGGACGCCCGGATGGCCCTCCCTTTCGTGCCCCCCAGCAAGCGGCCGCACACAGGCACAGCCCAGCAGCGCGGCGGTCATGGAGCCGAACCATTCACAACAGGAACATTTACTAGGGACGTTGACAGAAGCAAGTTCTTCAGTGGCATTATCCTCCCAATCAAGGAAGACTTTAGAAACACAACATGACCGATATTGTCGCAACTTACATACGGGGAAACATGTACAGACTCAAATTCCAGGAACCAGAAACTATCGAGTGGTTTTACAGTTGCCAATCCTGACATGTAAGCAAGATTTCATAGCGCAGAACCGGTTACAAGCACTGTCTTGCTAAAATTAGCTTGGTAGCTGATCTACAGGGAAAAGGGAGAGATCCTAAAGCCCCAGTAAGCACAATTCAAATGCTCTTAAGCAGTACCAGAATTTTCAGCCTCAGCAACTTTAGATTTTAAAGTCAAAGGAGTGAGCGTCAAATGGAAACATGCTATGTTCTCAAATTTTATTAAAAAGGCTTTTGCCTTCAGTATTCAGTCTACACATTTAAGCAATCATCAATTTCCATCTAAAAAAAGCATATTTACCAGCAAAACATTTGCTTACACTAAAACCAACCACAGTGTTTCTTCCCCTTTGTCTCTGCACCTGCAGGTGTAGTAGCACTCTTAGTCAGCATCACCCCAAATCACAGGCCAGGGAAACACGTCGGAAACTCAGAGGGAGCTTATTTTTTGCTTGGAATTATCATAGACACCACATGGAATAGAAAGAGATAGCGATAACCAACATTACTTAACATCTATGGCATTAACAGTGTTAGATGAATATTTCATGTGACCTTTATGCTAGAGGACCTAAGCAGTCAAGTGTTAACCCTGCCTTTTATACTTTTAGACAAATTATTATCTTAATAGCAAGGACTGTTTTAACTCTGTGAGAATATAATTACCTCCAAACCAAGTGCTGTTATAACTAAGGCAAAAAAAAATAAATGCATCTCCTGTAAGGCACCACCCTCATTCAATTAACAAAACCCAGCGACACAGTATGCTGAAGACTAGCGTTAGCAGACTTGTTCTCATGTTAAGATCTGCTTCACGCTATATGATGCCACAAACTACAGTTTTATGTGCAAATACCTACTTTCACATTATGAAAAGCCACATCTATTACAAACCACATCAAGAAACTGCAAGCAAACATTCAGCTGAGGTGCTATATAATCAAACACCACTCGCAGTCAACAAATGTTTTTACAGTATGGCCATTTATGGTAGCAGTAAAGAAGGCAAATGAAAGATTGGAGCAGTTTTACACTGAGCAGCATCACTTCCCACGGTGGAGCCCATTCTAAGTATCAGATAAAAAGCATGATTTGCATTAAACACTACATCCACAGACGACCCCTCATTGTTTAGGGAATTCACAGTTTGAGCCAGAAGCATTTGCTAGAGTCACACAGACCTTAGGATCACTGGAAAGCGAGTTCTAGTATTTTCTTCTGTAACATCCTGTTTAGCAGTACGTTAGAGCAGGTTCCAGAATAGTTCTCTACCCACAGTTTGTGAGTGAGGTTTCTCCAAGGGGAAGGAGAGCTTAAAGATCAAATTGAGAGCAAACGCTACAGACAGTCTCATTCCGAAGCACACAAACTGCTAGAAGGAAACAGTGCTTTATTTCTTTGAAGAGCTGGATGCTCAGGCAAAACCCGAGCTCTCCAGTGAAGAGCTTTTCTCATGAAACTATGGGTGTTGCAGTTCACTGTTTGAAGCACAAGTGCTCCAAAATACTAACCTTGCCGCACGTGCTGTGATAGCACAGCACTGAGGCAGCCATTCTCCACTCTTGGTTCTGTCATCTAAAGCTTGTTAAACACAGCTTTGCTTAAGTAATTGGCTAGCAAATTAATACTGCAAACAGGGCTTTAACATCAAAATGCTCTTCCTCCAGTATAGCAGTGAACTCTCTGTGCACTATTAAATGAATCTACAGAACTTTAGACTACTGAGAGAACACAAACCCCCATCAGATCTAGAAATGCTCATCCTCCTTTTTGCATTCTTCCCTTGCTCTTTACCTAACCCTCACATTAAAAACCTCGGGGGAACCATCTGCACTGCAGGCACTAACCTTTCTAAGAGGGTATTTCTAGTATTGTCTTTGCTGGCGTTCCAAAGGTTAGCAGACCCCCACCCAAAGGTCCTTCCCTTTCTGTTGATGGTAGCTTATTCTTTCACCCCCGTCCCAGCTAGAAGAGGGCAGAAGCACTGACAGTTTACCTACAACAGATCTCAGCTCAGTTCAGTTAAGCAAAGTATTTTTCTCCTCATCCTTTTCCAACATTATAACTTCCTATGCTTATTCAAACACATTTGAGCCCAGTTTTCTGTTGGCATTTCTTACTAAGAGGAGCACAGCTAAATCTTCAGAGCCACCCACAAAATTTCAGCGACAGCTCTTTACCAAATTTCACTTGAATAGATTGAATTACTCTCTCCCTCTCCTGCTACTCCTGTTTTGAATAAAACACAATCTTGTATTTTAGAGGCTTTCAAGTTTTAAAGGAAAATAAGGTATGCACACCACCAAAAATTTAAAGCATTTGTGATTCTCCTACATTATACTCATGTTGACCAGTTCATCATCCCATCCTCAAGACTGGCAGGCTTTTGGATTTTTAGACTCATTAAAGGTGTGAACTTAAAAACTAAGGGTTCAAATTCAGATACTTCAGTTTAGTAACAGCATTTAGTCAAGATTTGCTCTGGGGGTTTCCAGCAAGGTGATTTCCCTTCTGTCCCCTGTGTGCTCTCATTCTTACAAAGAATTTACATAAATTCTCAAATAAAGTTGTTTTCTAAACTTACAAGCCGCCATCAGCCTGCACAGAGCAGCCGGATCACATGCTTTACTTCATTTGCATTGGAGGATACATGCCGACTTCTCTATATAATATTCCTTTACAGACATCAGTTGAGGAGAAAAGCATCACTGTCTGGAAAACGCAGGTGCGCATCATATGAATATAGGTCATGAAAAGCATGGGTAAACATTATCTAAACCACGTACACATATGATCAAAGTGAGGAAGGACAAGGGCTGATGAAAAATAACTTGATCATGCTAGTCGTATTTCTCCACTTAAGACAAGTTGGTTCCACTACCTACCACTATCTCTCTCTGATTTTATGATTACTATCTTGTAATAAATCTTCAATGAAGTAAGCTACCTTCTTCAGGACAGATTCTGTGTACAGCCACTGCCACAAAAGCAACTCAGTAATTTGTTCATTACTAAGATATTTTGCCTTTTTAAAAAAAAAAAAGTTACTTATACAAATATTCTTAGAGCAAATAGCAAGCTCAGAAAAGAGGATACTAGTATGAATCCAACAAACAGCACAGAAAGTATTAGACTTCTACACAGGCTAGTATTGACTTACAAGGAAGATCCTTTTTGTTTATCATCTTAACACAAAAAATTAAACTTACACTATCAAATGCCATAATAAATTACACTACGCTAGTTTACAGTCTTTCAACTTGACAGGTCCCGTAAGATTTTCCAGGAGGGAAGCCGTTACTCCCGAAATGTAACCTTGCTCTTCTTAGCTGCCTTTCAGACCCCTACAAAGCAATCCATCCGTTCTGCACCCTCATCTCTGGAGACCTTTACCCAAGCGGAGGCTGATGCTACAGTGCAGAAGGCAGAGCAACAGAAGAATTAGCTATCCCATGCAAAGTGCAAGAAGAAAGAAGGCAACCCAAGAGTTTCTGTAGCATGAAATAGAGCAATTATAAAATCCCCAAACAAAAACATTAGAAACAAAACAAATTCAAGTTCTCCTCTCTCCAAGCAAGTTCACATTGATAGAAACTGAGCAGCTAATGAATTACCTGAGCCCAATTCATAACATGTAAAGAAGTGAGGAACTCATACCAAACTAGCCGAATTCATTGCATGCAACAGCCCTCTAGTACTGTAACAGGTTAGCAGCACTTGAAAAAGTGGCTTTATCGTACATCTGGTGGGGAAGACAGCTTAAAACATCTTGTCCTGAAGGAAAGAACATACTCCATCACCTAAAAGCACTCATTTTCATTAAGAAAATAATCTATACAGTGACTTCTAAGTTCAAACCGTAATGTGCAATATTCTTCCCTGGTGACAGGCACGCACAATAAAGTATGACTTTAAATAAGTAGAGAACATCATTATTTGATTGCTTTCTTGAGCAAAGAATTTACACAAACGCTTTGTTTAAAGGTATAAAGAGGCAGCAGTACAGTGAATGCCATCTTAAAATGTGTGAGCGGTGTGCAAAGACCTTCAATTTGTTTACTTTCAGAAGAAGGTTTTAGAATGCAGTTTGATCAGAGGGTTTTTTTGTTGGTTTTTTGAAAAAACCTACTGCTATTTCCGTTCCCATATTCTACCGAGTAGTGATCTTGTGGTAAAGGCATTCAGTGAAGAGAAAACAGAGCGTGGAATGCACAGCCAGCCAGCCTTCTGCACCAAAACCACAGGAAAGCACATTAGTTTCCCTCATTTTTATAGATTAGAAACAGGTTCTTCAACTTCATCATACTTCCAATAATGGACTATTCAGTGTTGTTCAGATTTCCAGTAACCACAGGTGAAGTCTTGGGACAGGCAGTACACCAGTAGGACAAGCAGAAACCCTTCAGAAGACCTTATCTCCTTGCTGGTTAACTCGTACGCAGCCAAGCACGAACGTAACCTCTGAATGCAGCATTACCACCACGCAGCTCTGCCAGCTTTCAACACGCAGCAAAGCTAATGTTATTTACAAGGGCAGGGTGGATGCTACCAATTAAAGGCAAGTAGCTTCTCTTTTGAGCTTTCTTCCAGCATTAGAAAGTATTTTAATCTAAATCGTAAGACTTCTAGACTATTTCCTGTGCATGTGTTAAAAGCAACCGTTCATAATGACCAAAACTCAAAGCTGATTAGATGGGCCATATGCATTACGAACTTGTTGAACAGAATCAAGACTGCGCTAATGTGTGGGGTTTGGTTTTTTTTGTTTGTTTTGGAGTTTTTTTTAGAAAGAAAGCAGAGTTACAACAAAGTCCTCTACAAATATGTTTTGGCATCGACAGCCTTCAGGTTTAGGAAATGACTGTCAGATCCTGAGGATAAAACATAAAAACAAATCTTGGGATATCTTCCTAGGAATCGCCACGGTAGCCCACTGCTAGGAGAGCAGGCCGCCGCTGGTTTGTGACAGCACACACTTAGAAGCACTAGTGTGGAAGCTGACAAAAAGTCAGTGCTCCAGCTCAGAGTTCAGCCAGCAATAACAGAACTGGGATACACACAGTGTTTTGCCAGGAGAATCAAGCACCGGGAGTCCCTTTCACTAACCACATTTCATGTATTCTCTAGACTTAGGAGAGACCAGAGGTATCATAATCAATTCAAGGAAGAAGTTACAGAAAGATGATAAATATCTAGCTGAATAGTGTTAGGCAACCACATTAGCATCTCATAATAACTACCAGCACTGGAGAAAACCTGAGATACTTTTAAATTTCTCAGGCTACTTGACTGACATGGAAGTAATCATGTACAAAACAGCTAGCTAAAGTACATGCAGTGCAGTAAATTTTTAAGTTTTAACATAAACTGTTTGGCTGTCACAAAACTCAGTCTCATTTTTCTAGTCTGAAGAAAGTGGCTGCAGCTTAAATTATTCATCTTCTGCAATCACCCTGAACAAATTCTTCCAGATCACCGCCCTCCCTCACACAGGGAGGCACCCAGTGCCTTTTTCAAGAGATCATAGATCATATAACAGTTTGGGTTGGAAGGGACCTTTAAAGGCCATCTAGTCCAAACCCCCTGCCATGGGCAGGGAGGTCTCCAACTAGATCAGGTTGCTCAGAGCCCCATCCAACCTGACCTTGAATGTTTCCAGGGATGGGGCATCTACCACCTCTCTGGGCAACCTGGGCCAGTGTTTCACCACCCTCATTGTAAAACATTTCTTCCTTATACCTAGTCTGAATCTACCCTCTTTTGGCTTAAAACCATTCCCCCTTGTCCTGTCGCAACAGGCCCTGCTAAAAAGTTTGTCCCCATCTTTCTTATAAGCCCCCTTTAAGTACTGAAAGGACACAATCAGGTCTCCCCAAAGCCTTCTCTTCTCCAGGGTGAATAACCCCAACTCTCTCAGCCTTTCTTCATAGCAGAGGCGTTCCAAACCCCTGATCATTTTCATGGCCCTCCTCTGGACCCGCTCCAACAGGTCCATGTCTGTCTTGTGCTGAGGGCTCCAGAGCTGGACACAGCACTGCAGGTGGGGTCTCACCAGAGCAGAGCAGAGGGGCAGAATCCCCTCCCTCGACCTGCTGGCCACGCTGCTTTTGATGCAGCCCAGCATACGGTTGGCCTTCTGGGCTGCGAGTGCACATCACTGGCTCATGTCCAGCTTTTCATCCACCAGTACCCCCAAGTCCTTCTTGGCAAGGCTGCTCTCAATCCCTTCATCCCCCAGCCTGTCTTGATACTGGGGGTTGCCCTGACCCAGGTGCAGGACCTTGCATTTGGCCTTGTTGAACCTCATGAGGTTCACATGGGCTCACTTCTCAAGCTTGTCCAGGTCCCTCTGGATGGCATCCCATCCCTCAGGTGTGTCCACCGCACCACTCAGCTTGGAGACATCTGCAAACTTGCTGAGGGTGCACTCGATCCCACTGTCTGTGTCACTGATGAAGATATTAAACAGTACCGGTCCCAATGCGGGTCCCTGCGGGACACCACTTGTCACTGATCTCCATCTGGACATTGAGCCGTTGACCACTACTCTCCGGATGCAACCTTCCAACTAATTCCTCATCCACCAGACAGTCCATCCATCAAATCCATACCTCTCCAATTTAGAGAGAAGGATGTTGTGGGGGACCATGTCAAGGGCCTTATAGAGGTCCAGACAGATGACATCGGTAGCCCTTCCCATGTCTACTGATGTAGTCACTCCACCATAGAAGGCCACTATGTTGGTCAGGTAGGACTTGCCCTTGGTGAAGCCATGCTGGCTGTCTCCAATCACCTCCCTGTCCTCCGTGTGCCTTAGCATAGCTAAGCATAGCATAGCATGTCAAGAGATGCAGGACTTTTCTTCACAGTATTTGTACATTGAAGAAATTAACGAACACAGGATTTCAAGGTGAAATTTTACTCTTAAGCTAGAAACATCCCTAACTCAGCGGGATTTTTAGGACCCCAGGTCACAATTCCTCTGAACAGACATCCAGTCAGCACAGATCACATTTTTTTAAATTCTGCTCAAAGTGAACAATTCTATTATCAGTTTCCTTTTTTGGGAGAAGACTTCTGGTGTGTCAGTTGAAACATTCAAGTCCTCCCACAAAACAAGTCAAAGCAGCTATGGAGGAGGGGAAGTCACTATTAAAAATGTGTGGAATGCAACCTACTTGGAAGAAGGCAGATAATACTGGGACAAGGAAGCCGACTACTTCAGATCTGAGGCTCTTTTCCCATATAGCCTCACCAACATAGATACTGGGCAATTTCAAATTTACAAATATTAGTGAATTTCATCAACCTTTGTAGAATATACATGACTAAAAATTAGTTTCACAGACAAAAAAAAAATTATCAAATCCTTCAGTTACCTGATACACACTATATCCATTCTAATGGGTGCAAAAACTTCCAGATAGCAAAAGGAAAAAGTGTCTTTAACTACTTCAAAAGCTGAGTTTTGAAGTGTCTTTTTTAAATTGAAAGAAGTTGAGATGTATGCATCAACATATTTGAGCGTACCTTTCCAGCAAGACAGAAACAAAGCGGAAACTCCAAAGGAGACAAAACATTTTCTATAGTTAGTAGATCTAGGCCACAGATGCAGGAATTCAGAAATTTTTCAGGCTTTAAACATCCTTGTTAAAAGTAAACCACTCAATTTAAAAATGTCTCCTCGCACAAAGTAATGCTCTCAGAACTAATACCCAAGGGGATCAAAGAGCTAACCCACTGACAGGCAATAAACTAACTTTCAGCCTTAGTGCTCTCAGAGGTGCACAGGCACTCACTGCAGCTAGACTAGTCAGAAGACCACAATAGCTTGAAGCCTTAGAGCTGCCTTGACATTTCTAGCTAAACCTGAAAGAAATCAAATCTCCTGCTCCATTAGCTGATCTGACACAGTCTAAAGTCTGAGAGACTTCAGCTGAACGCCCTCTTATCAGGTAACAGGACTCACTCATCAGTATTATACACAGGAGGCATTTTGCAAGTCTTCTTGTGTTTGCTACACGGTAAGAGCAACCACTCTTACGTCTCATTCTCCATCTTGAGCAGAGCTGGAACAGGTTAACTTCCCCCCGTTGCAGAGGGCTTCGTGCAGTCGCACACACATCTTCTTCAGTGGTTAACCTGCTGCAGAAGTTGCTGCCTGTCCCGTCCCTCCCACACTCGCTCGGCCTGCGCACGGGTCTCACCATAACTGTGCTGGTCCGCGTTAGCTGCAGAGAATTTACCTGGGGTTTTGCAATCCTTTTTACAGCATCACCCTCGACAGCTGAAGCGATGTAACAGAGCAAGTTATGAGCCACGTAACTGCTAGTAGCAGAAGCATCTTAAATTATCTCTACTGCTGAAGACCCGCTTTCATGTAACATTTAATGCTGAAATCGTGCTCAAGACGTTACAGTGGGCAGCCCAATTCCCTTTGCGTGATTTCTTTCAGAGAGTGCCACCAGCTGATTAATCCTCCAATAATCCAGGTATGGTATACAGCTTAAACATTTAGTTATTGCAGCAATCAAACAAGATGAGACCTTTAAGGTTTTGTACTTCGGCAGTACTTGTACAACATAAAGTAATACTGCACCAAAAGCTAGAGAAGTAGTTAAACCATACACAAGATCGTACAGCGGTTTAGTACACCTTTTCCTTTCGTTTATGGGAAGAGACTTCTGGACTTGAAAAAGCTAGAAGCACAAGCATCCGAACCAAAGCTAAGCAGCCAACAGCACTGTTGGTTGGTGACAACCTGTTAAGAGCCAACATTAAAAGTAACAAGGGAGTTTATTCAAAGTGGTCCGTCCACTGGACACCACAGGCAGTAACATTTCATTTATAAAAAAAAAAAAAACAAAACAAAAAAAAAAAAAAAACAAAAAAGCCAATCAAACAAACAAAAAACAAACCCGACAAAACCACACACACCTCCCTTACCCCTACAGAAACGGAAATAAGGTGTTTCCACAGTTTAAAACTTCTCATTTAAATACTCTCTAGACGGTAAGGCAAGACACATTCGGCTGAAGTTAGAGTTGGTTTACCTTGCTTATGTGCTAAGAAGGATTTTGGCCTCACACATTTACATTCAAACTTAAGGGTCTGGAAATTGTTTATCATGGCATACAACCTACTGACTAAGTTTTCCGAATTCACTGCAGCACTACAGGAGTGCTGCTGAGCACAGGAGGATATTGTCTCCACCCATGATATTTTAAGACCCCAAGCAGAACCTCAAGCCGAGAACTCCCAGCAAGGTGAGAACCTGGCTCCCGAGGAGGAGGAACATCATTTAAAAGAAAGTCACAGTATGGGAAATCAAAATGGTACAGCGCACGTACCTGTGTCTTGGAAATCTCAATCAGGACATGTGGTCAGGAATCAGATAACTTTGTTTGGGGTCTGGGGAAGGCAGGAGAATAAGATGCAAGGACAGTTATGGTTCTGGAGTACTTTGAAGACAAACTACTAGAAAAAAAATCCTAAGCAGCAATTGGAATTGCAAGACACGGTTAAAATACACTGATAACTGTGTTCTTAGTAACGCTGGGTCATGCAAAGCCAGAATCCTGTTAAATACATCACCGTTACTTCTTTTATCGGGTTTTGCTACCGAAGACTTCTTAGCGTCAGGTAGCAGAGGCAAACATTGTATGCATTTTTAACAGAATCTTCTTCTTAAGTAGTGGAGTTGGTAGCACATACACAAGTATATTATCAACAACCACTTTTTTTTTTTTTAAACTCATGATTATAAAGGACCTTCATAAAAGGAGAGACAAACACAGAAATACTATTARGAACACACAATTCAGAAACCCCTGCCCTCAAGCACTACGTATTACTGTAATCCCATTTACTTTCCCTATACAGAATAAGTCTAGTAATAGAATAAATTTAAACAGATCACTTTTCTACCCAAAGATGCCAGACCTTCCACACAGACTTATCACCCCCATCCTACCATTTCATGGTCTACTTACCACATAAAAAGCAAAATATTAAGATTTGCTTGCACATTTATAGATTTATATCTGCTTAAATCAGGAATGCTGAAGATGCTCTATGGTGTGAGCTGAGCAAGTTAGTTTTGCCAGAAAAACCCAAAATGGTAACTGCAGTGATTTCAAAATTTCTCCTTTTCCTAGCAAATGTGTTGAGTCACTAGTTATATTATATCACTAGAGTTAAGAATACTCAGAACAGGACTGGAAAAATACTTTCCATGTAAGTTGCATGGAAGTTCATGTTTATTTTCTGGCTTAAAAGACATGAGGAAAGTGACACACATCATAGTTATGAATATGTGTACCTAAGGTTAATCTGCTGAGAAATAATGCTTCTCATAGGTCTGCTGCATAAAGATCTTTGTGGAATACTTTGGTTATTAGTGTTACACCCATTTTTTTGCTTGAACTGTAGCATTTTTATGTGTCAGTGCTAACATCTAGTTAATTATTAATGCACGCTGGTCCTAGCAGCTAGTACTTTATGCTATCTTTAATAGCGCCCTTTTGCGTACATTCCTACCATCTGAACTCACTCCTATCTAGATTCACCCGAAACTACAGCTTAATTTCTGGACAAGCTGAGAAGCTGGTGCAGGTCTGGTTAAATGAGCACGACTGCCAGATGAAGTTGTTTGCAGAGCCGCACAGTGAACCAGACAGGGTAACCGATCCCGGGTAAAAACATTCCCTGGTTATTTTTAACTCYGAGTGCTTGCAGAGTTTCAGCGAACTAGATGGAGTAAATAGCTATAGTGGTAAATTTCTGTGGCAGCTCGGGGACCTGTTGAGCGTTTTTCCTTACTGGTAGTACTAGTTTACCAAATTAAAYCCTCAATTACAACAAAGCCCTGTTCTTCAGGCTTGAAGAATAGAAATATTTCCCTAGCCTTGTGCCTCCCCACCGGCTCTCCCTTCCAAAAAGSAAACAAACGACCAACTTGCCCTCACTTTCAAGGCCCTTCAACTCCTCCAGCTGCACCAGCACACCGCTCCGACCTGCGACAGCTTCAGCACAGCCCTCGCAGCCGCACACACAGCCCTCGCTGTTCATCGCCGTTACGGGGAGCTCCGCACAAGCCTCTGGACGTGCACCTCCTCCTTTTCAGTCCTTTGTGAGCTTTTGTGTGAGCACATTTTTATGTTACAAAAACCACCACAGAAGTAAATCATCCAAGGGGATCTCCACCTGTAAGCAGACCTTACCRCACTCCCCCACGTAACTAGAGAAGTGGGCTACCGTCCTCCCCCGTAACCCCCGCCCGGCTCAGCTTTGAGGCTCTGCGTACACTCGAGGACAGCTAAAGCGCAAGTTCTCCAGCCCTTCCCTTTCCAGCAGCAGGTAAGAAACCCTGACCTCACTTCAATGATGGGCAGCATTGCGTACGACGCTTGATTAGTTGCAAGATCGAGCACTTCAAACATGAATATGTGACCTTGTTTAACTTAACCATGAACAGCCTGTGCACTGCATTCCAGCCAGCCCTCTTCAAAGCAACCAGTAAAAGCAAGCAATCTATAAAAAAAGTAATTTTAATCTCATGGAAGTTCCATCTAGAAGCAGTGCTGCGTATCAGGCAGTTTACACATTGGGATGTGACTAGCTTAAGTATACGCATGGTGTGTCATCGGAGGAGAATAAGTAAGAAAAGGCAAAGCAAACAGATTAAGTAAACATCCTTTTTGTCTGCTATCTGCTTCAAGTAATTAAGTTATAAAGAGTGGAAAGAAATATTTTCTTTTGTATTACCTGTTCCCACAGACCTGTTCCAGGTCCTATCCTGGACTCAAGCTGCAWCCAGTCTTAAGCTATGAGATAGAGYATAAAAATGGCAAAGAACAGAAGGTAAAAAAGAGCCAAGAAAAAAATTTGTTCATGAGCACAGGGCATATCTCTCTTAGTAAAGAGAGATACAGTTCAAGATAAATAGGTAGGGCCTCACTCACTCCTCAGATAGAAATAACTCACCCAGGATCCAATTCAGCTCTCTACACTTGTAGTAACAGGCTACCGCTACTATCCGTCAGCATTTCAAACCAAAACTCCCACAACTTTGTAAGGCAAATCATTTGCCAGGCAAACATTGCCTACTGGTATTATTTACAATTAAGCTTTTCCATCTGGATCCCATTCAGTTTACCCCTTTCAGTAAAAATTTGTCTTGGTTGATCAAAGTTTCTGGATGTAATCTTTGGACATATTTTATGCAAAGCAACTGGGAAAAGTTAAAAAAAAAAAAGAGCAATTACAGGTGTGATTTCAGTTTTCATGCTGGCTTTACATACTTCTTGAAACAGGACATATTTACTTTAAGTGCTGCATTTATCTGGACGTTACACTTTCCTTTAATGGTGCTTATGGCCATAATTGAAGACAAGACTACCAAACCAGTGCAGTTAAGCCACCTGAATCGTCAGAACCAACGGAGAAATTATCCACTTGTGTCATACCAGTCTAGACCTGAAGAGCGACTCATTTAAGAAGGTCTGCAAAAACCCTAGCTTCCCAGCAGAAGCTAGCCAGAAGACTGCTACATTTCACTTCATGAAGCTGGTATTTATCTTCAGGTACGTCAAGGAGCACAGTCACATTTTCAGTGCTGGTAATGCTTTCGGTAAATGCAGACAGGTTGCATAAGGTATACAAACATAGGCCATTCAGGTCCTTCAAAATTCTCTCAATATAAGGGCTCCACTTATAAGAGCTACCCTCTACCACCACTACTGAATACTGGAATTCAGAGCTCCAGCCAAAACCAGAAGCAGGAGCCTCTCCCTCTAGCACGGGAAGGAGGAACAGGGCTACGGGCCAGCAGCTGCCTATTCATCCCCGAGAGTGCAAAGGGCACGCCGGCCAGCAATCCGGGAAGCTGTGCCAGTACTCCTTGTGCAAGTGGCAGTAGAAGACAACCTGATAACCAAAAGGTACGTCAATATTTACTTGCTATATAAGCAACTGCTGCTAGGGGTTAACACTTTGAAAGGTGCTTTCTGACTGCAGTGTGGTTTAAGTTATCCCAAAGGAATTTCACTTTGGGCAAGGATTGCAAATTCCTCAAAACCAGAATGATCAGCATCTCAAAATTTAAGCACTACTCCAAACTTATGCCAGCTTTTGAACCCAGCTCAGTTCTACCCTATACATACACTAATACACAGCATCCCTGCTGGCTAAGTTACGATGCATTATACCATTGCTAGCTATACCAGAACACTAACGTGCAAACCAATGCTTCCYTCTTGCCTGCAAGTCATCTACTACACTTCCCAGGCTGTAGATATACAACTAACCAGAGTGAGACAAATCTTTTGTTCAGTAGCAGTGCTCTAGAAAGCAAGGAGCTGAGCAGGTCAAGTTTCACAAGAAGTGCAACAAGCAGCCCTTATTATTCCAGGTGACTGCATCGCAAGTGCTTTGTTTTGACTAGGATTTTTATTTCCCACCTTTAACCTCAATAGATGCCAACAATCAGCTGCTGACTCTCTTAGACTGTGTTTCGTCACCTTGCACTACATTGTACTACTTACCGTAAGAAGGCCCCACACTTTATCAAAATGTAAGCATACCAGTCCTAGTGTAGCCCTGCATGAATCTGCAGCCTGGAATTCGTGGCATTTTATTCCTTTGATTTTCTTATGAGCTTACTTGAAGAACATTTTTTTTTTTTTCCTGACGGTCAGCAACGCTTAGTCAGAATACCTAAAAACTGCAGAGGGATTTGCACATCCCCCAAGTCTAGCATACAAGAGTGGTACACTAAGACATCGGGGTCTGTCAAACATTCAGCACRCTGGCTCAAACACCAGCTGCATTTTCAGTTGTTGCTTTTCAATCTGCTTTACTAGTCTATTTTAGAGCTTTACCATAAAATTCAGAATAAGATAGTTTCTTGCCCAACAGCTATATCAYAGATAAAAGATACTTTGAGATGACCCACCTTTAGCTTTATTGTTAGTTAATGWGAACTAACAATCTTGTGAAAATAGCAGCTTGGAAAAGGAAAGGAAAAAGGAAAAAAAMCAAAGTCTGAACAGCTGCTCGCCACCCATCTGCAAGTCATATATGCTTGCTTTCAGACGAGTGTCTGATATTAATATTAGTCAACAAATCTACCTCCAACTCGTTTTACTCACTAGTTAGTAGAACAGTAAGCTCAGCAGCTCCTATCAAAACTTGTTACTGACAGTTTAAGAGCAGTAGGAAAAATATTTTATTTTACAAATTTAGCAGTAAGAATTAAGCTTGTAAATAGAGCATGAAATCAGTAAACAAACAAACAAAAAACCAAACACTGAACCCCTACATACACTATATATGACATTAGGTGTTTTAGCAGCCTCAAACGTGTTCATGCATTACCATAGTTAACATTAAGCTGATTGACGAACTAAGCTCAACTCAGCCACACTGAATTACACYCAGTCAATACCATCTCAGGGTTCTAGTGACATTTATTAATTAATAYATTCTTGTAAGTCACCAAAGTCTGTGCATGCAAAAATATACGTGTCATYGTCACAAAACAAAAGCTATAGTTTTATTAAGAGGAAAAACAGTATGACAATTTTAACAATTCTGATCAAAAGCATCMACTATTTTGCAGAGCAGATTTGAAAGAATAAAATATTAGTGGCTTTCTTGCTGTATACTGCTAAAACTAGCTATACATTGTTCAGTTTAACAAAAAARAAGCACGATGTAGATGGCAACTGCAGGATAAAAAAAAATGCAGAGGGTGATGAGGTATCTGCTAGGCTGTATTCCCTTTGAGCAAGGAAACCTGAATATTACAAAGGGCTGAGTTAGAAGGGAATGTGGGGTATTTTGTGACAGACCTCTGCATGACAGCTGGAGAAAAGCTATTGTGGCAACAGCTGTGTGCTCTGCACAGCTCACACTCCCAAATACCTCAGCCTGCTGAGGGGCCAGTTAACTGGCTGCAATGCATTTTAAAAGTTCTCTGCCTCTTGGGATGTGAGCATGATGGAKTATTTGTGTATGTTTTAAATAAGAGAAGGAATGCTTAGTTCTATCACTTACAGTTTTACAGAACACTGTGCTGTAATGCTGAGCTATCATTCACTGCTGCTTTCCTGAAGTTTATAGCTGCGACAGATCCCATCAACTCTCCTCTACAATTAAAACGTCTTCACTTCCTGTCTTAACAGTGCACAGACTCGACAGCAGTAAGTTCATATATCATATCCTCATTTAAAGGAAATGATTTGGTATTTCCAGGATGAAATCCTGGCCCACTAGCAGCAATATCKAGCTGTGTTTACCTCCCCGGAGGAAGAATTTTGAGGAACACACCAGTCATGTAAGGACTGAAAGCTTTGATCTGCTGATTTGTACTCTACAGTTTCTCCAAGCTGTTAGGTGAACTTCTGAAAAGTGAACCCAAGATCACAAGCAATTATACGCAAGTGACCAGTTACATCTCATGTACCATTCCTACTGCACTGTCCTAGTTAGCACAACGATGCTGAACCCAGTACGTGAAAGAGCTTCCATTGTACGACATGGGTTTGCTCACTCCTTACAAAAACATTGTTGTTTCAGCTCAGATTGAGGCACAACAATCTTCAGGAACCGATACTCTCGCACACAGGACACCGTACACAGGAGCCCTTTACGTGCTGATCGCTACCATAATAAGAGTCCAACCTCAGCCATTACTACTGTTATAGGAACAAATGCTATCTGTTTCCCCACCAACACCTAAACAAGGCTGGAAAGGACAGATGTGCTGTGCACAAATCGCAGAAAGCTGGCAAAAGAAAGAACATGAACTGGTTCTCCCTACATCCTTGATTCCTCTTGTTTTCATTTATTTCATCTGAAATGAAGGAAGAGTTTTCCCATTTTCAAATATGAATCCTCCTTAGTCTTTCAAAGATACAACATAAATCACAGCACATGCTATCACCACAATAGTCTTGTTTACTGGAAAATAATCAGCAGCGCTGAAGTAGAAGCAAGAGTAACTGTACTTTAGTACTGATTCACTGAAAATTAAATACAGGATTATAGGAAAGCAAGACCAAGCGTGGAAATATTTGCTAGTATCAGTAAGAACAAACTTTCCTTTTTAGGCTTCAAAACTGAGTTGGTGACAGCCATACTTTAAAGACAAGCAATAAAGAAGCAAAAGAGAATTGAAATCCTTCACTGACATCAAGATTTGTCATGTGGCAAGAGCTAGTACTGATCCATGTTTCAGTGAACTCAACTATGAGTTTGTCACTTAATGCTAAGAAATTCCAAAAATGAAGCACATGACTTGGCTATAATCAATTTTAAAACAATTTGGAGCAGTTTCTATGCAGTCTTAAAAGACAAACAACGCATTTGGCAATACACTTGCCATACAGAAACTACAGAAGTGGTTGCATGGCATTGCACACACTTGATAACATCATAAGCTCTAAGAGTGCAGGAAGAGACTGTGGTATATAAATAATACACCAAGCCTCATCTCTTATTGTCCGTAACTACATAGCAACTACATGGAAACAATACAAAACTCTTCTCTAAGGCACCTGAGGTTCTGTTCAGAAGGTCTTTATTTCCTACCTATTTCTGATTTTTTTTCAGAAGGTTGAATTTTCTGCTAAACATCACTTTGCGGTGGCAAGATTTTATCTCAAGATAAAGCAGCTGAGAGGGCAAAAAGATGTAAATAATTTAATACAAACTGACAATAAGTTGTTTTGAAAAATTCACCCTCAACATGACACTTAACGCTACAGTGCTGTTCCCTCACCACTCTTTCAGAGTGAACTATTCTTTTTTCTGCTATTAATTTGAAGAGATTCTTATATGTGACAAAGCRGACGCAGGTTCCTCTTTTGCAGGTATTCGCTGGAAGACAAGTGTCAGTCGCAGCACCTGAACCAAAACTTTTACTTCTACAGGGGTGTAGCTCAAGCTTTTACTTCAAAGAATGAATATCTACCAGCACTCAAATATTGAAGTTATCCAGTACTCAGCAGAACTTTACTGCTATTAAAATAAATGGACATACCAAGGCATCAAGTGTGAGCTTTACTTTTTTTTTTTCTTCTTATGTCTTTAACAGAAATTGAAGACTTTTTTTTCTGTGAAGTTAAAATTATCCAAAAGCCTTTAACGTGGCCAGGGACTCCAGAGATCCATTCAGCAACATTTTCTAAGACAGCAGCATCTCAGAACTGAACATAAGCTGTGTCCAGCTGCACTCATTACTGTCACAACCAGTTTATACATCCACAGGAACATGCAGGCAGTACCACCTAAAGCAACAGTATGGCACTCTAAACCAGCTTCAGTCAACCGCAGTAATTAATTATCTCCATATACAAGCAATGAGGAATTCAATCCACACACCAAGACGACTGCAGTTGTTCTAGCCCCATCACCTTCAAACAGACCGGCGAGTTGGTATCTTACCAGTATCTGACCAGCTGTCTACAAGTCAGACAAACAAGGCACCTGTAGAACATAGATTTCCATTCCATCTCAAATGCATTGTTCAAACTAATTTCCAAAGAAGTAATTCTCCTGAAGTGTCAGTTATTTTAATGTCCTGTACAATACTGGATCTTCTAAACCCAGATTTTGAAAGTGCTGTTTTCTAGGTAGCTACTTAGTCTACACTGCAGAGCCTAAGTTCTCAGCGGAATATTACAGCTAATCAACACATGGATGCATACATTAGTGAAGAAAATCTGAAGTAAAAAAATACTCTATTTGCTATCAGAACTTCTGTTCTAACAAAATATTTTTTTGAGAATATCAGTGCCCCAAGTGTTAAAACACAAGTTTGCCTTGCTGTCAAACAGCCTATCTTAAGGGTAAGTAGAATGTTACAGCCTCTCCTTGGTGGAATTAAAGAAAAACAAAAAGTCATTCTCTCCAGATTTGCTTATCTGCCATCAGCAATACCAGCAAGCAGAACGCAAGTAGCTGTCTCCCTCCACCATAACCAGACGGAGGGAGATTAATAATGCTCCCATGACAGCGGTAGAAATGTTAAAAGCAACAGGGCAGAAGATGAAAATAAATAAAGGGGGTATGGCTGAATTAGTGGCAGAACAGGAAAAACACCTCTTCCTCATAAGACTGATACACACACTTGACATCACCTATTCTGTCATGTTTTTACTGGAAATGAATAGAAAAAAAGTGCAATTATCTAGAAGTTGAAGCATCAACAGCAGGACTCGGGGGGCRGTGGGCGATGGCTGGTCACAGCTAGCACAGCGTGCCCCCCTCCTCCCTCAGGGGGCTGCCAGAGCTTCCTCGCCCCTTGCGGGGCCGGCACAAGGGGCGCAGGCTCAGCCCGGGGGCAGCTATTTCGGACCCGGACGCCAAGTGTCACTGCTCCCCCGGCCACGGCTGGTCACCGCCACTGCCGCTTCCCGGGCGGTGCGCGGGGCCGGACCCCGCCCGCGCCACCGGGAGGCCACCGGTCCCAGCGCCTCGCCGGCTCCGATCACCCGGCGGCCCCGGCGCTGTGCGCGCCCGACGCGGCGCGGCACAACCCCACCCCGCGGCGCCGGCCGCTGCAGCCGCGCAGCGCGGCGGAGGCCCCCGGCGGAGGCGCCCGGCGGGCCGGGGGCGGCGTCCGCCCCTTCCCGCCCTCCAGAACCTTCCCGGGGGCTCGCGCCGCCCCGGGCGCCGCGCCCCAACCACCGCCCCGGGCCCCTCAAGGTCACGCCGCCGCCTCCCCGCCCCTGGCTTCCCGCTTCCCCGCCCGGCATCGCGCCGAGCCCCGCCGCCGCCACCAGCCCGCCGCGCCGGCCCCGGCCCCCCCGCGCTGCGCGCCGGGCAGCGCCCAGGCCCCGGCGCCGCGGCCGGGCGGAGCGGTTCCCCCCCACTCGCTGCGGCCCCTCACCTGGATGAACTGGATGGTGAGCGCCGACTTGCCCACGCCGCCGCCGCCCACCACCACCAGCCGGTACTTCTCCTGCCCCGGGCCGTCCCTGCAGCCCGCGGCCATGGGGGAGCCGAGCCGAGCCGATCGCGGCAGCGCCGCCGCCGGGTCCGGCGCCTCTCTCCCTCCCGCTCTCCTCCCTCCTCCTCGGCCCGCCGGGGCTGAGCAGCCGYAGCCGCCCCTGCGCTCCGCCGAGTGCGCCGCCGGCAGCCCAGCGCCCCGCCGTGCGGTGCGGCAGCGCCGAGCCGAGCCGAGCCGAGCCGAGCSGAGGGAGCACCGCCCGCCCCCGCAGCCAGGGCGCCGCGGCTACAAATGGCCGCCGGGGGGCGGAGCCCGCCTCATCGATATGCTAATAAGATAGACTATATGCATGAGGGGGCGGGGCCTGCCGCTCACCGCCCCGGCGCTGCGTTCCAGGCGGGCGGCGCGGCCCGGCGCGGCGGCGGGACCGGGGGGAGACGGTGGCGGGCGGCGAGGTGCCCGCGTTCGGCTCCTCGGCACCACACCTCTTTGTTGTAACGTGCGGGTTGTGACAGCCCCCGAGTCACCCCTCTCCTCCGCACYCACCCTCCCAACAGAGCGGTAAAGGGTAATTACTGATTTCCTCATGGGCTTTACTGGGGCGCGCGTCCTCCCGCCGCTGAGTGCTTCATCAACATTAATGAACCTCTTTGAATACCCACGAGGTGGGGGGGGAGGTATTACTGCCCCTACGGACAGATGCTGAGCCAAGGCACAGAGGGGTTTAAAGCCAAAGCATAGTTAAYGGCAGGCACAGATTCACCAGGAGGGAATAGGGGAAAAAAAGCCATAGARGCTCTAGCCCTTCCCCACTCTTCATCAGGTCTTCTTGTGACCATGCACGTGAATGGGTTTCCCATATTTAGGCCATTCAGATCGAGGCCCCCCGCTCCCCCGAGTGTCACCCACCATTGGGTGTCACAGCCCCACCATATTCATCCTTTTCTGTACATCGACAGAGCACTCTGGTTGCAGTCTGTGGTAAATTCTCCTTGGTCCTTTTACATCTGTACTACCTCTGCTGAGGGCAGACTACTGGTTTTGATGGTGACCTACCTATTTCGGTAATACTTTACTGTCTGACATGTTTCTGGACATCCAAAACACTAGCAAGATGGCCGTTGCACATACTACAAAGAAGCAGAACTTTTGCTGGCAGACCTTTCATGTAATTCCTTCTTCCTTTCCTCTCYCTCTCCCTTTTTAGTAAAGAAATATAGCAGTAAAAACATATAATTTTTACATATATAACATACGTACAGCACAGAACGACAGTCAGTTGCGATCATGTTCCTGAATGGCATAGCCACACCAACAAGTCTGTAACGTAGGCACACTCCTCCCACCTGGAAAATAACGAAAACAGACGTAGTGGCCATGTATGAAAGTGTTGTGGAAGGGACTTGCCTGGTGCAACACAAGCTGCGTGGGGAGGCAGGACAGCAATCCAGGTAGCCGCCTGCTTATTCACCCAAGAAACCCAAACTTTCTGCATTTGACGCACATTCTGCATATCTGCAACAAATGAGGTGAGGGTCCCACAGGCAGGAGCCTCCTTCCCAACACAGACCTGGTTAGTTAGTTAGCTCTCTGCCTGACACAGTGACTCACAGAGTGATAACATGTTGTGGAGCTAATTAYGAACTAAAATGATACCATATATACACATGGGGTAAATCAATGATGTACCCGTAAACTTAATACTACCATTTCCTAATTTGTCATCCTGAACTTTGCAGTTCTTGCACTGGATTTCTCTGCTTAAAAAAGCAAAACTGTAAAACCTGAAACAACAGAATAAATAACATCTTTCAACACTCATTCTGGCTCAGTGGCAGGGAAGAGCRTTCAACACACAGAAAACAAACCGATACCTCCTGAGTTAATGGARTAATTGTATGAGAGTGAGACGAGGGAAGCACTTTGCCACTGGGATTCACAACTTTTATTTTGGAAGACGAATGCCAGGACTCAGGCCCCCTTGGTTTGGTATTCTCCTCTAGTGATAAGCCGCTTTTTCACATCTGTTTCCTTATTGCCCTGGCTGAT
This sequence comes from Oceanodroma leucorhoa, assembly GCA_030449065.1. NCBI lineage: Eukaryota > Metazoa > Chordata > Aves > Procellariiformes > Oceanodroma > Oceanodroma leucorhoa. The sequence continues at coordinate 5,088,019 of JASVER010000044.1, read as the reverse complement.
CAGAAATAAGGAACAGCTCACACAGGAGGGAATACATAGTCTAAGATTTTCCAGTTCGGAAAAGAGAYAAGTGAGTGGGAGATGTAACAGAGGTCTGTAAAGTCCTAAGYAGCACAGAGAAGTTGAACAGAGAAAGTCTCAAAATAGGAGAACTAAGGGACACCCAGCGAYAGTATGAAGAAAGAAATKTAAACAAACAAAAAAAAGGTATTGTTTTCCTCAGAGACAATCATGGAACTSTGGAAGTCACTGCCACAAGAGGCTGTGGAGAACAAAACTGAATGTGAGTGACAAAAGGTTAGACAAAGTCACAGARCATAAAGCAGCTACTAAGCACAGCGATCAGGGACACGGTTTTGACTGGGGAAGTTCCTAAAACACTGGCAGCCTGAGGGCGGGTTGGCTATGAGAAATGAGTTACCGTCCACGTGTCCTGGTTCTGGTGCTCCCACCTACGAGTCACTTACTGGCCATTCTCAGGATCAGGAACCCGTGTGAGTATTAAGCTAGCAGGACAAGTCTTCTCTCCTAATTCTTAATTACGTTGCCTAGCTTAAGGAAAACCAAAGCTCAGACTATGATGAAGCGGAAACAGAAATTGAACTGCTGCTAGTTTATCAAGTATTGGGTGTTTTTTAATAAAAATACAGTTACAACCTCATAGTTGGCTATTAGTACAGTAACCAGTAAACTGGTCGGAATGGCACTGACATGAAAAGCAGATTTTAAGTGAGTTTTAAGAAGACACTAATCTCTGTGCAAACTATTGCAACAGGATATCTGAYTTCTTGGTTTAAAGATACATGGAAACCCAAACATTTTTATTTTCCCTTATCTTTTTTTAGGTTTCAGTTTCATTATACATCCTTTTAAATAGCTATTCTGGCTGATGTGGTTACCCAGTCTTGTGAACTCTACAAGAAAATCTTTTTTTTTTAAACAACTAACAGATTAAAGGATTAAAGCAATTAATACAATCATTCATTACTTTAAAAAAGGCTCTATTGCAAAGAACTATTACTGTTAAATTCTTTGCATTTGTTATTTTTGGTAATGAAATTCAGTTTCACAARTAGAGTGAAATTCTTGCAAAGCACAAGGCAGTGATCACAGAAAAACAAGAGATGGACAGCAATTAATGAACAGCATTTTTTTTATAGTTTTATAACCGCATCCGAAGATCCCAGTAAGAATTGTTTTCTCTTTGTTGTATAAACATAGGTAGAGAGAGAAAGTCTCAAGTACAGAGATGTTATAGTCTAAAACCTTGGGTGTTCAAACATCCATGCATAACAGTAATTTTATACAAGGAAATGGTTGTCTTGTACTCCCTGTGCTGTCAATGGATGGAAGCTGGACCCTCCAGAGGAGGGTACCAGGGCAGCCAGGGTAGAACCAGCCCTGGAAGTGCCAGTCTCTACTCCCAGCACCCTGAGCCCTGGCAGAGAGACTCAGCACCACCCTGGTCTCCCCTCACCAGCAGCTCTTGCTGTGAGCCCTGGTTTCAGGAGACAAGGGGTTTACATGTGAATAAAGACATGGAGATGAGGATACAAGACACACCAGGTTTCATTTCAAGATGAGCTAACCTAGGAAAGGCGGAGTGGTGAGGTGCCTAGAAGGTGACTGATACGAGGCAGCAGGGGAAGATGGTTCAAAAGGGGGGTTGTACGGTCCATACAGTCAGGAAAATAAATTTTGCAGCACCAGTTTGCATATCCCTAGGGAGGTAGAAAACACAGGGTTTCATAACAGAGAGGAAGAACTTGAAATACCAAGACCTGAGATGATGAAGACATGACCAAAGTTTCGATGAAACGGCTGGGAAAGAAAGTACAGCTTTTAGAACCGTTACATAGAAAGAAGCTGCGTCATTTCAGGTCTAGCCTGAATATGCATATTTAAAAAGAGACAAAATCAAGAGTGACATCCAGATGGCAAGCTTAAAAGAAAGAGCACCATAGCACTTTATATAATGACAGGAAAAAAAAGATTTCAGGAAGTGCTTGGGGGAAAGATCCAGAACTTTATTTTACATTGGCAGCCTGGCAAAGATGTGGGTTTGGAAGGTTAGAAGACATGTATGCAGTAAGTGACATATTGAAAGCTAAAAGTGCTCTGTGAGAACATAATAGCTTATTTAAAAGAAAACTTGTAACTTTTTTCTGTGATAAGCCTGTGAACAAAATCTTTGGGACATGAGTCAGCATGGTAGGTAACTTTAACACTGAGTTATTCCACTAATTTAGGATTCTATGTATACCTAATGGTGGCACTTACTTATTTACCTTGCTCAAGCAGGCCTTAAACATTACCCCACTACTGTGTGGATATTGTGACCTAAGGAGATCCATGTGCTGCAATTCCCACCAAGAACTCCAGCGCTGACTGTAAGAAGATGGGAGGAAATGGGGTTTCTCAAAGCCATAAAACAAGAAGCTAGGGAGAAGAAAGTATAAACAATTTGATTTTCCTTGGGATAAGAATGTAAGGCCTAATTCAGAATAAAATAGGCAATATTTTTTCCTGTGTATAAAAAATGTGAATTATTTGTTACACTTATAATGAGCACCTAGAAACTAAAAGAAAAGATAAGCCATTTCTCCTCAGACACACTTACCAGTTTCTATCTGAGTAAGAAGGAAAACTATTTTCAGCCAAATAGCTACAGCTTTTTATAAACGTTCATCTATTTTTGTATCTACCTGTTCCAGTAAAGTGGTCTGTAGTAAACACTTCAAATTGTGTCATTTTCTCTGAGGCTTGAAATGCATCTACAAAGGAAAAATACTATGTGTGTTCACCCCCTTTTTTTTTCTGTAATTTGCAAGGTGGGCTTGTCAATTTTTCTTAATTATTATGATTACTTTAGCAATTCAGATGTGTTTATACCCAGTAGTAATTACAAAACAATAACATCCCAAGAGAAAAGAGTAAAATAAACTGTGTAGGAATAGAATTTTTAGACAAGATTGTTTAAGTTTATGATGGTATATGTTTTCCCTGACACTTACATGACTGAACTGAGCAATTAACATGTGGGTGAATTTATTTTTTTTTTAGAGAACGCACCAACATCAGTTCTTTAGTGAGCAGGTCAGGTTTTGCACACCCAGGCATTCAGGCAACCCTCTAGCAAAGCAGGCAATCCAATCTTGATTGTTTTTTTTCCATATATATGTTATGTATATGTTTTTTCCATATATATGTTATGGATGTTATGTATTAGATGTTATGTTATGTATTAGATGTTATGTATTTATATATTTTTACATATGTATTTATTTATATAGTTATTTCATGATATTGCTAGGATAAAAAAGAAGCAGGAAAGAAACCCAAACTAGTGCCTTTAGACCTTCCCATAGACCCTAAAAATGTGAAAGCGAGCCCAAAAGAAAATTTCTCCACAAATCACCTCTAAATTACTACTGGTAAGAAGACCCTTGCTCTATTGGAAAGGAGGCTGTACCTTTTCTGGTCTCTTTGCAGAGTGAGTAAGGCGGGGTGCGAGCGCTGGCTGTGACCGGCAGCCGAAGCGGGCTGGGGGCAGGTGGCATTGCCTTGCTGCTCAGGAGCAGAGCGGGCACGTCCACGCTGCGAGGCGCGGTGCCTTCAATCCCTTACACCGCAAACCTCTCTCCGTCTACTGCGGTCACCACTTTCCCATTCCTCGCAGTATGGGACCACGCCAGAGCATTCCCCAGAGGCTGGCGAGCCCCACGCGTGCCCTCGGTCGCTGTTCGTGCCCCTTGCAAAGAGCTGACCGAGACCGTCACAGGGGTCTTCATGGCATCTTCTGAGCCAAGTCTCTGGGCCGGAGGGGCAAGGCCAGACCTTGCTGTCTAGGGGGCCCCCAGCATCCCAAGGAGCTTGTGTAATGGTGCCCGTGCCTTGGTGGATGACTGCATCGGCGATCTCCCGGTGCAGGGGCCCGCTGAGCGCTGTCTCTCAGGAGCAGGCAGCTGCCATGCAGCGCCAGAACGTGCCCCCAGGGAGAGGYCTGCTGCAGCCCTGCGGCTCCCGACTTGCTGCGGTGACCCCGGGGGTGGCGAGCTCAGGGTTGAGAGCTAACACCTGCAACTCTCTGTCCCCGTGCTCGTCTCGGTGCGCGTCCCCATGTGCCACCTGCATGAGGGCAGTCTGGGGGACTTGCAACCTGCCAGGCTCACCTTCGCACCCCGGCGAGCTGCCCTTCGCTCACGTCGCACTGCCGGAGAGCCCCCTCCAGCCTGATGGTGCTCAACAGCCGAATTCACTGCGCCCACCACCTCCACAATCTGGGGGGCTTCAGACGGGAATGAACCGGCAGCGCTGTGAAAGACAATCCCACAAACCGCAGCTGGATTTCCTTGGCCAGAAAATGTGCTACCTTAATCGATGCACACGGTCACTTCATGTACCACAGTATGACCTGAGCCTCTGCCCCGCACAAGGCGCAGAAACTGGGGGCTTTTTCTTCACTGCCTAAAGGCTATACGCTGCAGGTTTCCTTTCCCCTCATACAGGACATAAGAAATTTCTTATTTTCCCCTAACGCTCATAAGCTTATATGCTTTCTTACATTTATGATGTTTCCAAAGAGCGATGAGAGAGAGGCAGGAAAACAAAGAGATAGTCCTTGTGTAGGAAATGCCTGGATATCCAAAACAACCTCTGAATCTCAAGCTTGGGAACAGCCAGATTTTCACACGCCTTTCGGTCATGCATGGTCCTGCTGCCCCAAAATGGAAAAAAGCAGTTAGCCTTTACCACCTGCCCCAAGAAACCTCTGCCACTCACTTTGTAAAAAAACTGAGGWTTTGTGGGCACATCTTAGCTGGCTTCTACTGCTTTCCTGGAGTCGGTAAGGTAGTGCAGCCAAGAGAGCTGCCATGTCAAAGCCGCATTTCCACTACTCTCACAAAGCTCCCACACCAGTGCTGCTCTTCTAGATCCACTTAATTGTGATAGTTAGGCTTGRATAGAGRAAGAAAGCGTGAGAAATYACTTAGGTTGGACTAAATCAGCTGSRCCTGACACCATTTGTTGTAAAGTACATGGTGAGCTGTTTCAGAGGCATTGGTGGTTACCCTCAGCACTTTAAAGAAGACAGGTGAGAAGTCCAGGAGAATGAAGAAGATAAATAGGTTTAAAAGGGAGAAAAGGAAGAGTAGAGAATTATGGATCAGTCACTTTAATCTCATTTTTTGGAAAAAATATTAAAACAAATAATTAAACTATTTGTAAATACCTGGAAGAAAACAAGGAGGTAACTGACAACCAATATGTTCTTCTCYGAGAACAAATTGTGTCAAATCAAAATATTTTTCTCCCATGATCCATTAGYAGGCATTTCAGTAGGAGGAAGCAGTATGCGTTCTAAATCTTGATTTTAGTAAAGCTTCTGATACCGTCTYTTATGATGTGCTTATAAACAGGCTAGTTCCCTGTGTTATGTTAGATGGCAGCAGCACTAAAGCGGGAGCWGGGCAGGTGAGAACACTGGACTCCRTGATTTTCAGTTGGTCATTGACAAAACTGAGGATAGTACCACACAACTATCCAGAAGACCTGACCCGATCTAGTATTAGGTATTTCAGTAATAACCTAGATGATGAAACAAGAAAGCACATCTCCTCCATTTTCAGAAGCTACATGCTGGGGGAGAAAACAAGACTTCCGAATGACCACAAGAATGAAAGAAGAGTTCTAAAAAGAGAAAACGTATTTCAGAAACAACACATGCATTGTTCTGTATRTAGGCAAGAATTTGTTAGTTATTTGATTGCAGTTAACTACATTAGAAAAGAATGAAAAAAAAAAATTACTTTCCCCTTCTCTGGTGCTTTCCCTCGCTTCTTGGTATTGTACAACACCTGAGCTTGAATTCCCTCTTTTTACTTAGATACTTTCAGAAATATCCTTCGTTGCATTGTATTTCTCTTGCTAACTTACAGTGTAATTTCCGTGATGAAGGCTTGTATTACCATTTTAGTGTAACTCCTTAGTATGATGACCTACATTTCATTTTCTGCATGTTTCCTTCTTACACTGAGATCAAAGGAGAGCTAATGATTGAGGCAATCTGGTCTTACTAAAATTCTTGTCCTCCTTTTGCACTAAGGTGGTRCGTGCTTGTGCTTCATAGCATTTCTTTCGCAAACTGCCAACTCTGCTATTTCCTATAAACTCACTTTTTGTAAGGCCAGTCACTTGCTGCCTCATTTCTATTTCCCTTTRCCCTTCATGACCCATTCCCATGGATTAATTTTCTGATGCGATTTTTCTAGAATTCATTATCCCAGTATTTCTCTACCTCAGCCGGATGCAGAGATCTGTCTGGTTAATTCTGAGAACTCTGTATCCGCACAGGAGCAAAATGCACTAGGAATCATTTACTGAAATGYATGACCTTGAAATAGCATAGTTCCATAGCACAGATGGAGTTTACCAGATGTCTGAGACTATGAAATGATGAGATTTAAAAGAWTCAGTACTTCAGAGTGGTTTAAACAACTGAGATTGCAGTATAGGATAGAGATACTGAAAGTATATTTAAACAAGCACATTATACATGGATCCATGATTTTGGTGCCCAGACTAGTCTACCCAGCCTGCCTCTACAGTGTGCACTTACCTGTGCAACACAGGTACATCCTCAGGACAGTGAAAGGTTTGCTCTTCATTGACAGGAAATGTGGGGGTCTTCCTTGAACCATCAGAACCGGTCTGGTGGTGATAAACCCTCTGTTGTTGGCTGTCCAATGTTTGGTTCTTCAAGATGTCACGTTCTGATCTCTTGGTGGCGACTGAAGTGACCGAAAAACCGTATAATGTAGGATCAGCATCTAGCCAAAAGAGCTGTCCTTCAAAACACTCACRTCGTCTTTTAAATTTCCAGTGCTAAAAATAGGGCAGTAAGGATTCTCCACCTAGGTGGTGTCCTGAAACAGTACTGTTGTTAGCAATGGGGTTTGTACAGCAAGGTCCTGTCTGTAGAGAGTTTCACAGATACATAAACATTATTCTTTCTCTGGCTAAAAGCTGCTTGGGGACATGAATTTCTTTCAAGGAGATATTTTTCCTGTCCCCACTCTCTTTTTCATGCATCCTATCACTGAACTGCCACGTTTCTTCATGCTTCCAAGAGGCCCCAACAGTTGACGCTTCCCTTACTATTTTGGTCGACTTTTATCTACTGAGCATGGTKGCCTATTAAACATAGGGCGTCTCTGCTGCTAGTAAATAAAGGACGGGTTTGTCTGTGTTTTCAAATGTCACAGCTTGCTGGAATCACTGCTATTGCTTAGTGAAACGCTGTTTTCTCAGCCTACAACAATTTGCCTCATCACGTAAGGGTTAGTTGCAGGTGAATGGGAGAAGGTTCAGCAGTTCATTTTCTTTGGACATGAGAATTAAGATGCCAATGTAAAAATCCTGTAAAAWGTGTCTTTTTCTCCTGTTTACCATTCTTCCCATTTTTTCTTCCCATTCTGCAGGCAACCCCTTGTTGGCAAACTCCCTCTCTACTGATTTCCAATGCCTGTCTGGTCCTCAGATTCCTCCACCAAGTCCTGCAGCCTAGCGGTCTCATCACACCCCCTTTACATCTCAACACATGATGAACAATGAAGTCAACTCCCTTTCCACTCTCTTCCCATCATCGACAGGCCAAGGAGCTCTTTCTCRGGATACGGGATATTCTGACGTACTCCTGAATGCCAGCTTAAAGACCTGGAAAGGTGTTTTTCCAAAACTCAACAGACATATGCTACTCAAGTGAAATTGTTGTCTTCTGGCTTGCCCCCATTTAGGTATGGGGAAACAGGAGCGGAAGAAGAATTGCTGGAGGTGAGAAAATAGGCTGTTTCAGAGTTTCAGCAATTCCTCTTCCTCTCCTTTTCCTCCTGCCCCAATCTACATACCTCAAGGAAACCCTATATGCGTAGCAGAATACCCTGTATTCAGAATACCCTCTATTCAGAGGCACGTGAGCTTTTGGTTCAAAAGGTGATGTTAGCAGACTTTCCCATATTTTGACCAGTGAGGCCTATTGCCAAGAAGAAGAAAAGCACTTGTTCAAATACGTGAAATTAGTTTGTACTGAGATTTCAGCTGAGGAATTAACATTTAACTTTTCATATTTGTACAAGTTGTTTTTTACCACCAATTTAAAGAACCAGTATTAGTGGATCACACCGGTGGATTCTGTACCAACATGTCGTAAGACCCAGGTTTCTGTCACATGGAAATTACCGTCTAAATAGACAGAAGAAATATTATTATCCCGTTCGCAGACAGGGCATTCAAGCACGAACACGCAAGGAATATGCCTAAGGTTACACAGAAAGCCTACATCAGTCAAGTGAGCCACACTGGGGAATAAACAACACAAGCCCTTTACTTACTCCTTCTCCAGACACTCTGTATCTTCCTTTAAATTAGCCTATTAATTCGCAGGTGAAGAAGCTGTTGAAACAGATTTTTTTTCTGTTGTCATTTTTTATGTACATGAGAACAAGGGACTGAAGTCAATATGAATCAATGAGATAATATATCTGCTGTAGGAATTATTTTTAAATATATATATTTTTTAAAAATTTATATTATGCTTGTTTATGCTCTTAAATCACTGAAAATCAGAATCTATCTGAAAAGCGAAAATGTACCTATCGATTGAAGAATAGGGAAATTAAGGTAAAAACAAACAGGCCAGCTTGATAACAAGTGCACGATAAACAGACATTTTACTGAAAAGGAGACTTTTCAGATATTTCCATGACATGTTGTTGCCACTTGAAATGTGGTGCCTTCTGGTGCTGTCTCAGAATATCTGGCAGAACATGTTGTATGTAATCAGAAGCTATTTTTTTAAATTCTGTCTTCTCTGATAAGCATCGTGCAAGACAAATGTTCTACTTGCTAAATAATTTCCTTCAGAAAAATCGAACAAACACATCTCTAGGATTTTCTGTTACGAGCAACTCCAACTCCCATTTTTAWAAGTCTATAAGACAATAATGCAAAATTTTTAAGATGCTTTGGCTTACTATCAAATCTTCTATTAAAGGAAAAGATATAAAAAAAAGTAGTAATCACAAAATAATAATAGAACAATTATAATAATCATTAAACCTACCATTAAATCTAAATTTATCTTTCAGTTAGTTACATAGAATAAACAGTCACATTGAGGAGCTTACACTGTAAGCCCACTGAAATGTGGGCATTCRCCACTCACTGAATTCAATCCTGTGCTTAAAATCGCACTTTCCTTTACTACCTTGTAGTAAATGAACGCTAATCAGTAATATTCCYGCAAACTCTTACCCAGCTAAATCATTTCTTGGTTCCCCAGGTAGAACTTGTGAGTGGACATTTTCCAAAAGCATTGGCAAGGCTAGGGCCTGATTTTAACCAGCAATTTTTTAAAAAGCAAAGGACAAAAAGGAAAGCGGTGAAAATGAAAATCAGCAGAGACAATGCTAAATAACACATCCAGYGGTGATGAGAGCATTTGTAAGACATCTGACCCTGAGGTCAGCACATCTTCCTGGCCGTGGCAGAGCTTGCGCAGGAAACCAGCAACTTTTTCTCACATTATCACGTTGGCGGGGAGCCGTGTAGGGAGGTGCAGAAAGTGACCTGCAGTTTTCCTGGGTTCTGGAATCAAGTCTAGGGCATTAGATTTGCACTTCTTCAAAACAGCTTATAAGACGCAAGCAAATATTTGCACACTTGGCTCCCCACAAATGAAAACATTTAAGTTCTCACTTGAGCACTAACAAGGAACGCAGTGAAATAGGAGTGGGTCAGGAGATTAAATCCAACCGTGCTGAGGTCCCTACAACTGTGGTATGCACTGCTGTACCATTTTGGGCAAGATGCAGTCTGGTTCCCTGGAACAAAAAACCGTGTATGAGATTTGAAGCTCAGCCTTCCTGCAAGTTGTCTTTCCACCTGCCACMTCTCACCCCAGCCATCCTCTCTGGTACAAGGACTGCCATTCACAAGCTTTTTGCTTCTGATCATATTCCTGCCTCACTCGTTCCTTGTCCTGTTCCAGGTGACACTGTACGCCTGCTGTCCAGCCCTCCTCCCAGCGCTGAGTTTGGTCATGGATGGAGGCAGAATGAGGRGCTTCACACTGCAGTCACGGCAGCYCCTCTAGGAACCCAGAGTGAACTGCCTCTTCCTGGACAACCCTTTGCTTGGGGAAGAAGATGAAGGCATTGAATTTCTGAAAGTCTTTGTCTCTATAATTGCTCTGTCCCTTGCCAGCTGAAGACTCTGGGCCAGGGAGATGAGCTCTGACCAATGGGTCAAGCAGCAGCAAGATGCAGAACTTCAAAATGAAACCTGCTGGCACCACCACTGCACTGCGCGGTGGTTGCCCCTCAGAGCCTAGTGACCTCTGAGTCCCACCAGCTAGCGGCCAAGCAGGCTGTGGTGGACAAATCCAACACAGGCAAAGTCGTGAATAAAGATCCTGAGGCCATGCTCCAAACCGTCTCAGTTTGGACTGCACGAGTCAGAGGTATCATTGAACCATCCAGGCCACCGCTCTCCACGGGTTCCCTATCTGACAAGGCCCACTCTCCCATCCAGTGCCCATGCCAGAGCAGCTGCAACTACTTAGCCCAGAAGKGCTACCACTCCATGGTCAGTAGGCCTCGGTGGACCCACCAACACAGATTTATAGACATCCTGGCAGACTTCATTAGGAGGCCTCATGATATCTGTGTTCTCCCCTCCTCCAGCATCAGGTTCAAAGGGGATGCTGAAACCTTCTTTCCAAGCAGGATCATTCACAGCATAAAGTGGAAGAGGCTGAAAGCCTTCTGTGCTGTTGGGTGATGAAGCCATATCCACACAACAGTGGAAAACAGGGCTAGTTTAACCACATGCTATGAAATGCTATGAATGAGTGGAATGTGCTTTTTTCTTTGACTACAATATGGCAGGTCCTGATTGACAGACTAGACACAAATGTGCAAACTGCACAAGCTGCACAAATCAGTGCAGCCCTGATGACTGCTGTGTCCTACACAGCTTCTGCAAGGAATTGGCTGAGCCTTTCCATCTGGACCAGGAGAACAAGGACTAGTTTCTTCAGCAGCTTTACACCCATCTTCTGCAGTCTGTGAGTAGCTGGAGAAGCCAGATGACTCCCTGTGTCTGACCATGCCTTTGTTAACGGGGTGAACAGAGCAGGTTAGGGTGGAGTCCAATTAATTATACATGACTTTTCTATTCTGTTTATCTATTTCTTTATCTATTTCTATTTCTGATATCTATTTCTATTTCTGATATTTCTATATCTATATTTATTTCTTTTCTATTTCTTTATCTATTCTGTTTCCTAGAGGAGGGGTTTAGGTTTGCCTGCTTTACTCACTCACTCCCCAGGGGACCTCAATCCACGCTTCTTCTGGGCAAGCATGGTTACTCTGACTGTGTCTGTCCTGGCCCTCTCTGTCTTTTCTGACCTTTCGAGTGTTCTGGCATGTGGCTGTGACTGCTGCCTCCGTAACCCTCAGGAAACATCACAGGCTGAGGGCTACGTGTTTTGCTGGAGAACACTGCGGCTGACAAGCGGCTGTGCCATGCAGTTCAGGAAARGGGTGAGGGTGAGGAGAGATTTGCTTGCTGTCTGCTTCTTGGGACGTGGTGGAGAGAGTGACAGAGGGAATAAGGCTGTGTAAGCAGCTCGTATGGATGGGGGAGTAAGACTTGATAAGGGCTAGAAAGGCAAGGGGTGGAACTAGCTGGGTGGATCCTGCAGGGCAAAAAAAGCACCCTTTCCCCTAGGAAACCTTCTTGCCCTCTGTCTACAGTGACACAAGACCTCCTGTCCTGTCCTGTTCTCTCCCTTTTTTATCTCTAGAGAAATTGGCCATTTCCCCATTTACCTAGGCTTTTGGCCAACCGCTCTATTCATGGAGTGGCCGTGCCTTCTGAACCTCACAAAAGGCCACCTGCACCCTAGATGTTACTAAGCCTCTCCCTTTTGTGGAGAGGAGATGCCCCAATGGTCACCATGTGCTATAGAGCCTGCTGCTATTTTCTGTCCTTTCAGCCTACACCTAAAGAGGTCTCTGAAAAGAGGGGCACACAGCAGACAYTAGTCTTCCTCGTGCTCCATTAACTGGCCTACCTGGCACTTCTTGGGAGCATAACTCAGTGGCTCTAGAGGGAGMCAGAAACTCTCCTGGCAGAAGCTGCAATTCGTACCCCCCGCCAATTGCTCAAGGAAAGAAATTCATAGAAAAGCAGCCCACTTACTCGGGCTGGAACGAGAAGTACTGGCACAGGGGATCGCTGATGCAGCCTGGGGCTAGGAGTGGGCTGAAGAGGTTTCTTGGATTTGACTTCTCTGGGGGACTCTGTGGAGTCTAGAAATGGGATCCAAAAGTTACCTTCTCCTTGTGACTCTCCTGCATGGTCTGTCCAAAGTGTGGATATCCAAAGGAGTGTCTGATTCAGTGGTGTACTCTCACTAGAAGATGTGTTCAAGGTGTCTGTACCACATCATAACAGGGGGAACAGCTGCCATGTCACCACCCTACATGGTTCTTTCCTCAGGTCTTCAAGGACATGGACACCTTGAACTTGGTCTTATTACCAGCTGGCAACCTCCTGATAGTGCTGCAATGCCRTTTTCTTCAAGCTATATGTTACCCTGTGCTGGCTTTCCTGGAAGCAAAGGATTGATGTTACCAAACGAAAAAAAAAGCCCAACAAAAAAAAAGAGAGAGATAAAAGAGATAGGTGCTTCAGCAAGGGGGAACAGCAACAGAAGGTACAGCAAGCAAAGCAGGGAAAAGGTTAAGCAGGGGAAGTCTTAGGGAAGATGAAGAAGTGAGTTGCAAAGGCTGGAAGGCTAACAGTCAGCAGGAAACACAAGGGGCCTGACACGTTTTGGGCCTTTGTACATCCTGAAAAGCACCTCAGAGTGTCACAGGATCTCCCAGAGAACTTCAGTCCACGCTGGAGGATTTTGTGATGGTGCAGCCCACTTGCTGCTTTGAACACTTTAGGAGTGGGCACACAGTAAGTACCCACCCRAAGGTGGTTGGTTTCCTCTAGAAAGGACGTAGTCTGCATGCACCAAAACCGCTTTGTGGTCCAAACCAACAGGCAGCACATGGGGACAACTGGGAGCATTCGCTCCGGAGCCACACCAGCACTCCAGGCCAAACTGCATATATATCTGCAGCTGATGGCTGGCATTGCACAAAACACAAACGTAGCTGCTGCTGTAAGGAAATGACAAGCCAAGGACAAGACAGTGATACAGACCCAAGATTAGACAGAACAAGCAGACTCCTGATTACGGCTTGGCACCAGACCAGATCACAGGCACAGTCAAACCAAGTATTGCCAGGAGTATTAGCCATCCCCAAAGGGACGGGGAGCAGGCTCGTCTGCGGCTGCAGCTGCARCCTGCAGCAGTGGATCGCTGGGTGGCTGTGGCCAAGGAGCCTCCCCCATGGCAGCGCTGTGCCCGAGGCAGGAGGAAGCAAGCCCAGCTTGCTCCTCAAGAGGCACATGAGGATCACATCACCAGAAGTCATTAGATGATGCCGCCAAAAGGTGTGGTCTGTTCATTTTGTTTGGATTTACCTCATATTAGCGAAATTGTAGAGATTCGCGTTGGTTTTGGCATTCAGCTTTTTACACTTAGGCCCAAAGTGATAAAGAGACTTTGGCTTCCAAATACTTTCATTAAGCCATGCCTTTACATTTGCTGAAAATGCTTCTCAGTTTGTTGAAAGCAAGGTTTCACACTACATGTTTGACCAAACTTCTTTATAATTCCCGCATTCAGAAAAGTCGTTTCTCATTTCATTGTAGAAAGTCATAAAAACAAACCTGTCATTCATCCATGCCCTCCAGGCTTTTTAGACTGTTTTCTTTYGGCACTTGTCTAACTATTGGAGAACCTTTCTAGATAATTGGGCAATGAAGTGTTAATGCTTTCCAGGGYGGGGCGTGAGGGATAGACTTTTTTCCAGAAAGAAACAGAACAATGTCTAATGTAAACAAAACTTCAGTTTTGTTCTTTGTTGACCTTTTAATGTGGTGTATATCTGAGCAGGGWTTCATCCTCACCACTTCTTTCTTTCATGTCAGTCTGGATTTAATAACGAGAGGCATAGTGCAAAGACCATCTTTTCTCGCCATTTGGGAATGGATTGGACACGGTTATAGTCATTACATCCACAAGCAGCATGATTGTATTATTTTTGTGTTTCAATATAAAAAARAAAAGCTGCCCTAGGGATAACAGGCAGGTCTAAGTAACGCACACATAACATATGGGCTCCTGCTGTGTATTTTTGACACTCCTTAACAGTGAGAATTAAGATCTATGGCTCTCATCTTTCAGCTGATAACATCAAGACAGGCTGCAGTGACTACACAGAGCCTTCCTGAAATCAAATTGGTCTCTGAGAAACACAACAGTTCATGTGGGAACTACTAAATAAGAAAAATTTAGAACTGCAGCTTAAACCGCAGCATATATAGAAACAAGCCCTATTTACTGCAGCAGATGAAGCTGTAGCTGCTAGTTGTCTCTGACTTGGTTCTGTGATAAAGGGTCAAGGTTTTATGAGGGATATGGACAAGGAACTACCAACAGCAGCTCATAGCTATGCAACGAGGTAATCTCCGGTGGAAAAAAACCCAACCGTCACCAAATAATTAATCTTGCATTCCACTTGAGATCTCTCCCACACAAATGGGGGAAGGTGTGTCATGATTCAGATCACTGCCAAAATAGCACGACGTGGCATTTCTTAGTTTAATTGTTTCGACAGATCATTTATTTTTTCTGTAAGAATRAGTTTGATTTGAGCTCTCATCCTTGAAATACCAGGGTGAACTTAATTAAATGCAGTTTACCTTCACTGAATGACTAAGGCCCCCAGTGCTGCGGGAAGTACAGCAGACTGCACGCTCTCCGGGCAGCTAAACCAACACCGCACATTGCCAGTCACAGCCATGCCCTCCCGCGTCCTTCAGCATGTGGTCAACATAGGACAGCAATGGTCTGTGGCAAGTGGTAAGAAGAGAAGGCTGCTAGCAAGACCCCTGAGAAGGCTGGATTTTGAGGAAGAAAGCCCAGRGGAATTAGGGTGACCCCACTACTGGGAATTTGAATCAGACAGACTTTTTTACCTTCTCCCTTTTTAATCGTGAGTTATAAGAACAGCCATAAGGATGTTCTTATGCCCCAGGAGTCTCATGAGAACATCCACATACAGCATTGAGAAGAAGCCCTTGCGTACCTGCCACACACCTTCCTTACATGTGTGATTTACTCGTTTCTTCAGTCAATGCTATTTTTTCCCTTGGAAATGTCAGAAGTGGCTTCTTATGTTAGTAGTTTCAACTCAGCACTTTTACATATTAGGGAAGTAGTAAGTATTTTAAAAGAGGTTCATAATAAGTTCATAAAGCCTTTGTAAAATTTCAATGCATTCAGCATGTACTTGCTCTTTATACGTTAGTCTGGCTTTCTCAACAGTAAAAATGAGGACAATGAATCCCTAGTTAGACAATTACCTGCTTAAAACACTGGATACACATCCAAGACACTGAAATGCTTTTTAGAGAAATACACGAGTGCACGTGTGTTGCAACTAACAAGCTATTGGGTTTTCTAACCATGCAATTACCATATTAAAAGAAAAACACATGGCAATACAAAGTCAGTTGTAGAAACAAATCAGAGTAGTGGGCTACAGTTTCCCAGATTTTTCCCTACTGAATGATAAACATGTATTTGTACCACTTACTGATACACTACATTGAGATTAAGATGAATTTGATTTGATCTCAATACTGGGTTCCTGAGCTCAGAGTATCCACAGCAAGCACAACGAACGAGGAAGTTGGAAACCACAGCAAGGTAAGCAAAGTACTCAACAATTCATCCCAGGAGTGCCGTTTTATCTATCCCGTGTTAAGGGATCGATGCAACMCTTACTGAAATCGGTGAGGATTTTACTGCAGAGTTAATAAGAATTGTGAGCTATAAATTATGACAGAAAAAAGGGCTCCTGCAGCCACTATGGAGGGCTTGTGAAGAAATACRAAATAAATTTAGTTTTTAAGTATCCTAGTGTTTATCTGAAAGTAATCTGTAAGTTCACACAAAGTGCATTAGTTCTCCATAACTGATAAACAGAGGCAATTCCCTTTCACCTTTATACTGAGATAGCCTTCCACGGCACTTCAGTAGGGCAACCCACAGGTCACATGCAAAAGAAGATTTCTTCAAGGCAACACAGTGTCACTCACCTTATTTTAGTGATCAAAAATGGAACCTGCACTGTTAGAGAGTCCCTGGGACCTTCCTTTGACATTACCATAGAGGTTGGGTTCCAGCTTTTAGAAGTGATACTCACACTTCACCGTTGCAATGAAATGTTTGGATTTATTTCACTAATAATAATAAAATAATACTGATAAATACAGGTACGCAAGACAGGAGGTATTCTGTGGTCCAGCATCCAATATCTATATTTATTTAACATTTTTAAAGGCCAAGCCTAGAAGAAGCAAAGCACAAGGACTGAGATTCAATCCATACATCCTTACAGGGCAAAGCCTCCTGAGTCTTTCAATCCCAGACAGCACCCACCCAGAAGGTAATTTGCACTAGTTACTAGTGAAGTTGGGCTTCGCCCGTACTTAAATAACACATATAACAAACATCAACAACACAAATAATAACACTCCCCTCACCCCCAGCAGTAGCTGAAACAGAAATCAGTAGAATAAGAAAAGCAAAGAATAAACCCACAGCACATATGACAACACTGAACAAATGTGAAAGCAGAGCTGCGGTCTGGTTTGCAACAGCCCTTCACCTCCACTTGAAATCCTGGAACAGACAGCCGTGACTTAGCTAATAGACACGTAAGGGATAAAGAATGGATTCACTTACACTGTATTTGCAGTGACAGTAATTTATTCAATAAAAAGCAGCTCATGCCCACCCTGTCACAAATCTCTAGTAAATAGATTCTATTTCTCTCTCCACCTACTTCTTATTCCTGTCTTCCTTGCCACTCATTATTCTCTCTGCAGTCAAGAGTCACAGCATCTGATGCATCGCTTCACTAGCACTCATTTCTTCAGTTAAAATCTCACGAGAGACATCCCTCACTGCGAAAGCTCAATCACCACTCAGTAGGATCATTGCCGACCTCCCTCCATGGCCTCCCAAACCCCTCACAGCTCTTCCTTACTTCGCCCTAGGCTGGTCACAGTAGAGCTCTAATAGCAAGTCATCTTCCCCTTCACACTGTCTCCGAGTCCACTTCTTTCAAGGAATTCCTTTGCTGGCCTCCTGCCTTTGTGTTCATGTTTACCAGCTTCAGTGACTGACACAATCTCACTCCCACCRTCGCTGCCATTTCTCCCTTTCTTTCCTTAAAGCTTTCCTAAGCATCTCTTCTCACTGAAACCCGCGTCTTTGCCGTCATCTCCTTTCTTCAGCTGCAACATGCAGAACAAAAAATGAGATTTTGTTCAAGCACTTTGGAGACAGAATTACAGTTCATGGAAGATTTTTTGAGATCATAAATGTCTAAGATCAGAAATCATATACCAGTCTAATACAGTGTCTATTAAAATGTGTCCTCAAGCTACRTTTGATGCATCTGTGAAACTGGGAATAGCAATAACACTAAGGAAAGGGGTAATTGCTGAGAACTTCCAAGAGCTGTAGCATATGCCAGGGATAAAAGATGGAGATGACGGTAATGAAGGTTAGACTCGTCTGCCTGCCCCTCACAGTGAGATTTTGCACTGAGCTCTCCTGATGCTCATCACCACCAATAGGACAACGTGGGAACCCATTATCCCATACGGTGAATAGCTGGTGGGTGTGATGGGAACCTCATCTGAGGCTTGTAGTAGCTCGTCTTCCCTAAGCAAAGAGAAGAAAAAGGTATTGTGCATCAGAAAAGTATAGAAGTGTCCTGGGGCTTCTCCTTGTACACTGTTATTCGCACATAATCTGTACCCCAGGGTCTTTCCTTAGGCATTGTCAAACACAGAGAGAACAAGATTTAAAAGTTCGGGATGTCACTAAGAGGATGGTTAATGGCCAAATGAAGGAGGAGAGCAATGGAGGAAGGGATTGGAAGGTGGGAAATAGTGTCATAGGTTAATGTAATTTTAAGTTAAAAAAAMCCCTCAAACAACAGAGAACGGGAAGCTAGTGAATGTGAATAAAACCCCATGTGCTGAAATGTAAAACATGAACTCCAAACATCAAAATATTCCTATATATAATAGATGATCATTCCTACTATATACACAGGAGGAATAAAGTGAAGACATCAGAGCAAAAGAAATGGAAGAGTGTAAAGGAGACAAGAAAGCCTAAATGAAGTGTCCATTTCAATATTGAACAGTTTTACAATTTTCCCAGTTTCACTAAAATAGATCATTACAAGGAAGCAGCATTTTCCTGAGGTAAGCTGGTCAGTTTTAAAAAAAAAAAAATATTATCAGCTCTTGCTATAAACGATATTTGTCTCTGTGCCCAGATATTTTGCCTTTGGGAGCAAATAGGTTTTCTCCCCCCATCTGCTGTTCTTGGAGAGATTTTACAGTATTCCCTCAAGRTGCCTCCCCACGTTTCCAGTGAAGAACTTGGTGTATTCTGGGGCTATGGATAGATCATGATAAATTTTATAGAGAGGAAAAAAAGATGGCAAATCTGGTTCTAGAAAGTTAACTTTCAGGTCATCTGCTGACAGGTTGCATACGACTGCCAGATTACTGTTTTAATTAAGGTACTGCCTAGGAATATCAGACAGAAATTAGGAGTCTATTTCTGAACACAACATAGAGATAAATAACACAAATTTCACCACTTCTAATAAGAGAACAAAAAAATGCTAGCCAAATCCTGTGCCCAGCTCAGATATTTTCATCATAGAAGCTCACGGTCCAGGATTCGGTTCTGACACAGTGGAGACACCAAACAGAAAAGAGCAACAGGGGTAGGCAAGAAAACAGGCAAMGAAAAAGTGAATTAAATCTAACAGGAAGCCAGGACTTCGAGGACACAGCTCCTTATTTGCCCACCCTCTATCTTCTAAAAGCTGTGGTAATGCAGTACAGTTTGCCATAGGGCCTTTTCATTATTTCTGTAGGTTTTATTCAGGGGGAGTCACTTAAGAGTTAGATAATGGAAAGTAATATTAAAGGTTATGAAAAAAGCATGATAGAKTTCAAATTTTAAACATACTTGCAAATGAGCCTTACCCTTACCTCTTCACTGGAGGAGAAAGGTGGAAACTCGTATTGTACACTGCTGATAAATACTCACCTGATGTAATAAGACCTACACTAAATAAACTCGCAAGTCAACTACATTTAAGAAGTTCACTGGAATTTTCTGCTTTTCTGTTGAAGGGCTTTCTAACTTTTGCAGTTCATTCGGTATGAGGTCCTATAGATCTACAGACATTATATAATCTTCCCTAATTACTATCAACCATTACTTCTTCACTATTCATCATTTTTTCATACTCTGGTAGATTGCTTGTCCTCATTTTAATCAGTCAACTCATCCCACGAGTCAGAATCTGTATAAATGTCAAGTCAATACTTAATTCAGCTAAGGTTGAAATTAAAAACCTTATCTCATAAACCAAACTACATTTTGCAGTCTGGGCTCTGAGTCAAAGTCAGGTGACGTGAGGGAAAGCTCAGAGAATGGGAAGACATTCCTGGAACATTTTGTAAGTGAGTGACAATAAATTGCGTGTCCCACCAAATTCCACCTTAGGTAGATCCCTGCCACTCTACACTAGAGCGTACCGTCAAAGGCTTACCATTTCCAGTAAAGATTATTGTATTTTAGTAGGGACTTAAGGGATTTTCTGCATCCATTAGTGGCCTGCTCAGTGCTGAAAGGCTTAACGAATTGCTTGAGATAGCTAGAATAGTATATTATCACTCACTCATTGGAAATGTTCCAGGCAGATTATCAAATGATTCTCTTTTTTTAAAATATATTTTTTTAAAATTAGTAACTAAGGAGACACTGCTTTTACCTGCAAGAAATTTCAGTAATCATTAAATACATAGAGGTCACAAGCCACAAGAGAAATTAAAAGGAAACATATAAAGGCACCTGCAGACAACAGTAGGTCCTGAATCTACAAATATTTTCTAAATTCAAAGCTTCAAGAGGACACATTTTTGTGATTTGACAGGAATAGAAGAGTGGAGACTTGTGCTCCTGCTTAGATGTATGCTCGGAACTCAGTCTCCCAGCATGGTGACTTTTTTCTTGAAGGTTTGGATAGATGTAAGATTGAATTTACAGCTAAATTAGCTTCCTAATATTAGTAAATGAGACTGCACTGCTCTATATTTATAGTCTTCTTGGAAATGCAAGATTCATCTGCCCTTTCTGAGGCAGACACCAATGAACAGGGTAAGAACTCCAAGCCAAACATTTTCCAGAAAAAAATAATTTTATCTTTTTTTAAGTTCATATTATTTTTACTTATTTTAGGTATAATCAAGCGGAGGCACTAAAAGCATGGGGGTTTGAGCTGCTGAGTACCCTGCATTTCCTGTGAAAGATAYGCTTAAATAAGCCAGGTAGGATGCACCCCTGGATGGGACTCCTGTTTAGCCTCCAAAAAGTAAGGAACATTTTATGACTTCTCACAACCCCCTAGGACTGCTTTACAGGCAGTAGTAAGGAAAATGCAAATAAAACAAAMCAAAACAAGCTGAACTGGGAAACATAGTAATTTCTTATTTGAACAGATCTTACAGCAGAGTAAGTGCAACCTTTAGAAGTGTCACCACTAGACCTGGGAATTCACCTCTCTGGAAAGTGTCCCCTCTTCCCGTGACCGTTGGGCATCCTGACGACTAACTCAGGTCATAAACGTCTGGGGAAAGATTGCTGTTTTTAAAAAATTGCTTGTTTTAAACCAAAAACTAAAACATTAAGACAGATTTGTAGATTTATAAAAACCATAACAAACATTTCTCAGATACAGGTCTCCAGGTTTTAGCATGGACTTCAATAACTGAATTCCCAAGTAATCTTGAGGCATGACCGGAACAACTTTGGCAAGATCTCCCATCCTGAGCAATTGGGCATGAATTTTTACTCCCTCAAACATAAAAAAACCCCTCTGCTATTGACTAAACCAAAACCAACCCCTCCCTCATTTTTTAGACATCACGTACTCAGAGAAATAGGGTGGGGTTAAAGCATCCTCGCAGTAAGGGAAGGGGGGTGCAGAGCTACAACAGAAAGGGGACAAAAGTTATTATTTTGTTATCCTCCGTGCTGGCAACCACACCCCCGTTGCCCACTATCCTGCCTTCAAACCCGCCGCAGAGAGTGCCTCCAGCTCACACCAACTTGTGCGAGGGGGACCACAAGCACTCCTCTGCATCAGAGCATCATTAGGCTATTTTTGGGTTCGGGATAGGGCAGGGTCTGTTTGAAATCACAGTTGCCTCTCCTGAGCAGYGAGATTCAGAACGGATTTTTTTTCCCCTAAGTAGGGCACTTTAAGAGGATTTGTAAGGCCTGTTTAGGAAAATGAGGAAGGGTCCTCACTGTTCTCCTTTTTGTCTTGCTATCCAGCAAATGAAATACAAATTAACCCTAATCCGTAGCTTCCAATTTATGCCTGTTTCTTTGATGTGCTTCTCACTGAGGAAGAGCAAGTCCAGGCTGCCACCACGCYACGGCCGGTGAGAAGGTCAGACGCGGAGCTCTTGCAAACCTGCGCTGSCCTCCTGCCTGCTGCAAACCGGCCGGCGAACTTGGAGCCGCTGAGGGTTAAAGCACACTTCGGGACACAGGCTGGGCTGRCTGCTGGTATCCAGACAAGTTGGCAGCAACTCCCTTTTCCACTGAAAAGAAAGGCTCCTGTGTTATGTTTGATAACTTCACCTTTCATTTAATAAGCCTCCTCAGTATGAAATGAACTGAAATGAGAATCCTGCATTATGGACTTAAAGTCATCAGCTTTTTCACCGTTTTCAGTGTTTTTTAAATTAGACAACAGAGTACTTGGGAAGTACTGGGGTGGGGCACACTAAGCCTTAGGCAGCACCTGAGGAAGCTGGGTTTCTAAGTCAGGCTCTCAGCTTGACTTGCTTCCTGCTTTCGAGCTGCTACATTCACGGTCTCTGTTTTGTTTAGCCTTTGTTGTAGTGYCTCCTCAATGGTGCATTCCTCTGCTCAGGGGTTGTCTCCCACCCTGTAGTACAGAGCCCAGCAAGATGAACTTCCATCCAGGTCCTGCTGAAATACAAGTACTACRAGTACTCATACAGTTTGATTGTAGCTGGGGATATACCTCACTAAAACAATGGGATATAAACACTGACTTTTGTTTAAAACGGTTTCAAGAAATCAGTAAATTCCTCTTTGATAGCTGATACTTGAAATAATCATCTCCAAAACATAGCACACAAACCCAAGCAGAAATGCAAGCCTAGCTAGAAACGTGAGTGTGGCAGGAGGCATTTGTCCCAGTCCTGCCTTAGGTGGGGTGGCGTGTCCCCGGGCACTCATGCACACATACCTAACGCAAAAGGGAGGCACGGAGCAAGGAGGGAAGGAAGCTCACCCTGCACAAGCATGGCAGCGTAACCGTGAAAAACACCCGGTGGGCGAAGGAGGGTGTTGGCTGTAAGACCACGGTCTGACAGTTTCTGCTCCAGTGGTTCTCCTGTGCTCAAGGGAGGATGACTGGCTTCTCAAAAAACCAAGATCTGTTCCTAGCACTACCTCTCTTTCATCAGTTTCTCTTAAGTGARACAATCAACAAGATCCTGATTTTTTGGCTAGATATGCACATCAAGGAAGTATCGATATTAACAACGCTTTTTAGTGTAGCAAAAGAAGAAATGTCAGGACAAATAAGCCAGGAAAGATACACACGTGCTATGTTTGTCCCTGAGTGACGGCAAAAAGCAGGTGGCACAAATCCCAAACCCTCACTATTTAGAAAGTTTTTCTCTCTTGGTTATCTGCTGCACTGTGACTTTTATTCTGCCTTTGCTGCATCAACTCACACGTGATCAGTCAAAAAGAAACAATACTGATTTTCTGATCTATAAACACCAAAAGCTCTCCACGAGCACAAAGGACTGAAGAGCCACGGGTTCATGCAGCAATCCAGACCCGCAGAGGCACCGTGTAATTCTGCTTCCATTTTTCTCCTAGCAGAACAAAAACTAGACTTACATCCTGAAAGGAAGAGTCACCAAAGGGCGTACTAACAGACCTAACAGATCTTTTGCATCTCCAACATCTGATTCAGTGCAAAGAATGCAGACCTGTGAATCACGACACTGAGCTGAACAAGCAGTGACACAGCTGGAGCCAAAAGATCTCCAAACATCTCCACTCTACCCAATGCCTTATCATAAGCATATAATGAACAGAAAAAGATGATGTGTTCAAGACAGAAACACAAACCGGAAGGCGGTGTGCCAGCCTGATCCCTCCCGCAGCATGTTTCCCTACAGAGGTAGCAGTCTTTGGGCTAAAGACCGCGTGGGCAGGGGATGGAAAAGAATCCCAAACTCGGTACCTCGCAGGTAGGCGGAGGATCTGATTCACGTTGTAATCATTTGGCCTGCAGCCATGAGGCCAAATACTTTCATCTCCTTGGATCTTGTAAGCTAAGCAGTGTTAGCTGGATCAATATTTGCAGTGGAAGGTCTCCAAGTGGCACCAACGCGGGCAGGAAGCGATGCTGATGAGAGCTGGGCTCGACCCAGCGCTGAGCCAGAACTACAGGACGAGGTTTGGAAGGAGTTACCCTGGCAGCGTTGCCACTTCTTACGCAGGGCTGTAAAGGGCAGCCCTGATGATGCGTGGTCAATAAAAGCACCAGGCCACTTTCTCTCTGAAGAGGGTTTCCCGATACCCTGGCCAAAGGCCAGCCTGTGCAACTGCATCCTAACCCCTTGCCGCAGCTGGAGACAACAGGGATTCTCCCTGCTAGCAAACCCCACGCGGGTCCCTGGGCTTTCTTTATGTGCTGAGCTAATGCAGTCCAGAACCACAGCGATCCGCGGTTCTAATTAACTTTACAAATTTAACAGGGTAAGGCTGCTAAACGTGGTCTGAAATCTCAGATTTCAATAAAACCTAAGGATATGGTTAAGGAATGTGTTGGTTTTCTTGAGCTGTTGTCTCCAGTTAAAAATAATGTGCCAATAGATAATGCTAAGTTTGAAATGAAGATCTTTGCATATGCTTCAGCCCATTTTGTCTATTTTGGGAACGGCCAAAGAATTCAAGACTGAAAAAAATAAGTACAAGCAAAATACAGTTGTTTCCTTGTTACTGAAACAAACACTAAGTCATATATTATCATTGTCATAAAAAAGACTTCATCAGGACAAAGAGATTCAATGCTACAGCCTGCAGCAAAGATACCATTAATAAAATAAATCACATCATTCACAACTACAAGTGCTTCACTTTAAAGGCAAAAAATAGGGAGAATAGGACTGTGTGTACTTGGATGAAACAGTACAATCTGTATCAGTGTACTGCACACGTCAACACTGCTCATACAATGAATAAAGAGGAAACGCAATACAGTCAAATAACTTTATTAATCTTCCGCACAATGACCTACTAAACTCATATAACCAGAGGTCTACATGCTATATAACCTATCAGATTGCTCCTCCATGAATAAATAAAATTCCACAGAAAAAAAAAATGAGAATGAAAGCTCAATTTTAAGGCTAGTGGGCAAATATTTCAATAAAATATAAGATGACTTGGGGCCAAATAGGAGCACACTGAAGTTTTTCAGCATAAGCAGCAAACTGATACCTCTCTTGTTAATACCAACTTCAGCCAAATTTCACATACTACTTGGGATTTTTTTTTTCTTTTTGCAAATCAGCAGGATGGAGGATAGAAACCCAAGCAAGTAGCCACATAGAGAGGAAAAATGAATACAACGAAGGAGCAGCCAGGTGACTAACAAGCATCAATACTGACCTGCCAGTCAGCCCATCCATAACTCTAAATCAGCCAAAATGATGCTACTTGCCCAGAGAAATACAGAAASGGAACCAGAAAGTCTTATAAAAACAGAAGGAAAAGCAGCATGGAATAAGCAGGTGATGGAGATACAGAACACAAATATGTAGGAAAGCTACATTAGCTCTGCTGTGAACAGTAAACTTGCTTTTGTGGAGGTTTTTATGGTTATGCTTCTCAAATGAGAAACCAACAGGCCAAATCCTTCATCCTGCTAAGGGAATTTGGTGGTAATGTAAAGTGCAGTTTTAAACAAGACAGAGCRCCCAGTGTGCAAGGAGACTTTTTGGTGCCGGCCATCCTACAGCCCCCTCAGAGGAGGAAGATAAGATGTGACAGGAGCAGGGCTGATCTGAAATGCACCACGATCAGTCTTCCTTTAACACAAACAACTTTAAGTACACCTGAGGTTGATTTTTTTTTTTTTTTTTTGGACAGGAATGGTTCTGAATTAGAGTGACGCAATAATCTCTCTCCATTAGTTCTGAGATATGGACTGGGACTTACCCAACATTGATTTGGTTATTTACACAAGAATGCTGTGAATGTGAAGTGTGTAAATAAATACTTTCTAAATACTAACCAAACTCCCAGACAGCTCACAGACACACTCAGAAGCAGTCAGAAAATACTTTAAAAGTCCAGAAGAGTTGCTGAGAAAGTGGGAACAAATTGTCAAACGATGAATTTACTTGAAAAGAAAGCTCTGCGTGAAGTCTTGAAGGCATAAGTAAAAGCTGAGGGCACACCACGCTCAGCAAAAGATGCCATCAATTAATTCTCTAAATRAGGAAGTCTTCTAGACTTTTCTAGATGAGCCCTATCAGGAGAGAGAACCGGGCAAACACAACCAATGTTTACTGCCTTGCAGGGATGTAGGGAAGGAGACAGTCATTCAGACATCTCCGGTCTGGGGCACTACAAGCCCACAGGCACGCTCGCTTTCTGTACCCGGCAGCGGAGGTGAGGGCACACATGGTGCACCCACGGGCACGCGTGTGCGACTGCACCACCGGCACGGCCCTGCTCTCCCCTGGGCCTGGCACAGACCCCTCGCAGGGGTGGTAAGAGCCCCCACCCTCGAGTAAAGGAGCAGCCAGGGGCTTCTTTATGGAGCAGAAACAACCCTCCAAACCTCATACCCGCTCCAAAATAGGATAAATATGTTTTAGCTGCATGGGCTAGATGAATTAGAAAAATAAGGAATAATTAAAACTGACTTTAAAYCAGTAAAGCAAAGAGCTATGATTACACGAATATATATGGACAACAGATCTGCTACAAAAGRGTCTGATTCAAAGTCCATAAGGAAAGCTATTTCAAACAGCATTCTTCACAGCAGCATTCCCTTTTATAGCACAGAAGAGATGCGTGGCTGTGTTTAGGATATCCAAGCAGAAAGCCCAGAAGCAGAGTAAGAACCAAAGAGTTTTTATGTCAACAGAAAGGTGTAATTTCTTCTCCTCTCCTTTCTTCCTCTTTACACAAACACATTATRCAGTGCCAAAAAAAAGAGAAGGAAATGAAAAGAAAATGGATCAGTTGAAGCCTCCAGGAAAAATAAATTTCAAAGGAAATTTAGCGGAAAATTGAAGAAAATAGAAACTGAGATTTCTCTTGTACCTCATGGCTACAGAAATAGATAAGTAGGAGAAAAGGCTGCAAGCAGCATTGCTCCTTTTTGTGACAAGAGAGAAAGCCCCAGATATATTCAATCAATTCCAAAGGGAGAAAGATAATGAGAAATTAGAAATACCCATGAATAGGTTTGAAGTCTACTGCTTCTGGACACACATCATTGACAAGAACATGCAATTTCAACACAGATGAGAGAGAGAGGGAATCAAACAGTCTGTACGTGACACACTTAAAAACTCACAGAAACACCCAATCACCCTTTCAGAAGTTACCAATATTATCAAACCTCCATTAGGCTTTCAGAAACTTTTCACTATTCACTGTGAATAAGTAAAAAAACTACTACTTCATCTACAACCCAACACTGCTGWGATTGTGGCATCTGAGTATAGCTACACTAACGACCAAAAATTAACACTTCCTTCCATCAACTTGTTGCTGCCTRTATGGGGGAGGGAGAATCTGGAAAAGGAAAAAATCATGGGAAAAATCTGAGACAGAAACATTTAACATTAATATCTCRATTTGAAATTAACAACAATTCCAAGAGACAGGTGGTTTGGTTTTTTTTTTGGGTGGGTTTTGTTTTTTTTGTTTGGTTAGTTTTTTTTTTAGCAGAATACAGGCTGACGACTGGGCGAGCAGAGGGGTTGGGGCAAGAACTCCGGTGTTCCCTTGGTTATACCATCTTGATTTGGTGGCAGGGAGAAAGATCAGCATTTTCTTTACAGTTTCTGAGCTTAATTAATTTGCCTGTTATGGCGGTGTGTCCCTGAAGTGGGGGAAGTCTGCTGGAGGGTGAAGAAGGTAGAGAAAGAAAAGTGAGATTGCCTTCTTTAAAATGCGGGAGGAGGAGGAGGGATTAGCAGAACCCAGAAAACAGGCGCTGCTGGTTTGTGCAGGGGAATATCCTGCCCCCACCCCCTGCCTGAGACCAAATCATCCCACTGCTGGGCATCATCCTCTGGTACTCGCAGAATTAAAGTTGATCCCAACAGCAGGAATCTTAACAAAGGGTAGCCATGGAAACAAAGCACTCCTACCAAAATAAAACAAAAAAAAAAGGCTTTTCTGCAACATCAAGGGACTTGCTGGTTACACCTCATTTTCTCTCACGCATTTCCACTGTAAACAAGAAAAATTAAGCATCTGCAGTTTTAAGATTACATTTGCAAATTACCCGAATCCTTCAAAGCAGTCTCATCACAGATAAGGCAACCAGTTGGAGAAGTAGTGGACACTCTTCCAGTTGTCCAGCTTCCTTCCATGGATGCCGGCCTGTGATCAGTGTTGGCAGTAGTCTCGCAAAACAAATAAATCTTTAAACAATAAGCTACAGATTAAAAGGCTGAGAGGCTCCCCTGTGACCCATGCAGAAATAAGAGCATTACAGAGAGGGCTGGAGACCGATGGTGCAGAAAGCTAAGTCACTGGAGACATGAGTTCATATTTGATGCATGGGTAGAGGTGAAACGGGCTTACGGCCCTCAGACACTTCAGGGACTTGTTCCTACTGCARCACTCGTGCCATAGCCATTTCCTGATGGTCAGAGTCTGAGGACTGGAATAATGGATGTGCTGTAGGCAGAAACAACTGAGGTTCAACAGCAGYGCTGCGTGGAAATCCGTACTCAGTACCTGCTTTGTCTGTTGTCAGAAGTGCCATAAAGTACCTGCCATCTTTGCATTTAAATGCCAACTACACTCGTGAGATTAGTGTAATACTAAACCTAGAGTGGATCATTTCTACCACTGACCRGTAAGAGACATGTATTTCCCCTTCTCCTTACCTCTCAGAATCAGAGGAAGTGCCTGCATCTGCTGGTRACTATCCCTCTCAAGAGCGCAACTATATATTCCCAGGGACATCCAGAGGTATAGAACCAGCACAAGGACACGTGCTGTAACGGACAGTGTGTACGTCAAGTGAGGCAYGCTGCCCCTGACTTTGCAAAATTAGAAAGGGAAAACATGGGMAGCCCGCTCTTAGCTGTCATTGATGGGAAACCAATTCCACACCAGCGTGATTAGAAAAGGAGTAGCTGTTCCAAAAAATAGAGGGGTCAGCTGTTGTCTTTATGAAGCTGCTGTTTCTACTGACAGCACGCACAGCAAAAGAGAGAAACACAAGTCATTTTGGCAGCGGCCAGCCCTACACCRTGACCTGGCTCAGCTCAAAGCACAAGAGAGGAAAAACCCAGAGAGAGCTAGAGGTCTGGAGCAGCAGCGCGCCCCGTTTCTGTCATACGCACAGACAGCACCATCGCGCACGGTGCAGTCCCCAAGGGAACCGACCGGCACGGTCACTGGCTCCAGAGCTGCCGCTGCTCGGGACCTCAGGTGCATTTGCCTGGTGAAATAAGAACAATTTCACTTAAAATGTACTAATATCTCAGATCCAACTGGCTATGAAAAAGGAACACTGCCACAGGACTCCTACCTTGTATGAGGCWTTGGATAAGTAAAACCAGGTCCCTTTCTATTAAAAACAAAGCAAAAAATAAAGCCAACAATGTGGGTGCATAAATGGATTTTCCCCTATAGCTGACACTGAATCTRAATTAAACTAAATGGTTTTCATAATTTGCAACCTCTGGTTTCTCCATAATTACGATGTTGTGAAATGAGCAGGAACAGCTAGTATATACCCACAGGGAAGAATTACATTTGGTGACCCWATAATGATCCAGGATGAAGAAGATGCAACAAAGGAACCCACAGTATTCATTAATGAATAAGATCAGTAAGAAAGAAGGAAGCTAGAGTTAATGAATGTGTAGAGGATTTAGATGTAGGAGCTGCAGGCAGAAGTAGCCAACGGTTTTATGCCAGCAATGGTCTTAGCCATAAAACACTTCATTAGAGACAATCATCTCCTGAAAAATCCCCAAACTCTCCCCATCTGCAGAATGCTGGACAAAAAACTATTTAAAAAAATACTTTGCCTTTAAAATACAATGTAAAAAGATGTTATTAGCTATTACACATGAAACATTCTGCTAAAAAYTCATCTTAACCTCATCTGATTTTAGAGCTGCTGCTTCCATCTGTTTTTCCCTTGCACTGCTTAACTGTCTTTCTGTTGACCATCAAAATTTAAATAATCTCTCAGTGATATTGTGTTCTCCTTTTTTCATCTGCTATTATTCTGGGCCTGTTAAGTGTTTATTAAAAAAAAGCATAAGCAAACCACTAAGACAGGTGACTATGGAAAATTACAGAATTACAGAAAGTTAGAAGGAATTTCCCTTCCTACACATAATCTTCCCTTGCTTCTTTCTCACAGTCCTTTGCTCCCTGGAGAATGATATAACATACATAACACTAGGTAAAGAGAAGGCAAAAATCATCTGAAGCATATATTATGGTATCGCTCAGATAACCCAGTCATAGCTGATGGCACAGCATGTCATGGTCCAAACATGTCTAGCACATGTTACATACATACCATCCCTGTCTCCATAAAGCTTATCTGACAATCTAGATAAGATTCAAAACGCAATTTTATGGTGGGAAGAGCTCATCTATTTAACACGGTGTTCTGGCTAAAGCACAATTTAAGGGGTACCTTTTGGAAAAGGCAAGTTCCCCTTTGCTGACATAGTTTGCACTAATTAAATTGTGGTTGCATATTTGCACCTGTGACTGAACTGTACCAACAAAGATTTTGATTTCTGTTCGTGCTTTGACATGCAGATACAAAAGCAGGGAATAAGCTTTAGCCTGCTCCAGCATCATTAAAGAATGCAATATTCCATACGTGCGAACTCTATCCTGCCTACTTAACACTCCTACCTTACAGGATTAAATATACACTTGCTTCTAGTGAATAATTACATCTGGTATCAAAATTTGATGATGTACTCCAACTGCCTGATAAAACATGAGAGAAGGATGAGCATCAYAGCTGCCATTTTCTTCAAAGTCCATCGCTGAGCAACTACATGAGAAACCCGTCTCCTTACCCTGAGGGACTAGGCATCCACCTCTGTTCGGAACTGTTAGAAAAGATCAATTAATCAGAAAACAGTATTCTAAAGGATTTTAAAAAAAATCTTATTATTAGAAAATTATTCTTAGCAAATTTGAATTAGTTATTAAAAATAATCTTCAGTCATTACAAACAGTATTATAAACAGCAAACAACTGGATGATTAGTATTTTCATTGTGCATTAAAAGCTCCTCACTGATAACTAAGGAGGGTAAGACTTCCTTTAGAGAAGTTTAAAGCCCATGCTTTTCTTATATTCAGAGCTACCAACAGAAGTTAGTATCTCAGAGACTCATTTCATCTCTCAGTAATCTGCTAGATGAAGAATTGTGAAGCCATTTATTTTGCAAAATCCCATTAGTTTTTGATAAACTCTTTCAGAAAATGGTAATTTTGAATGATTCACCTGAACAAAATAACGCGCCCACACTTTCAAAATGCCATTGGGGTGAGGTCAGGCAGAGAATGAGTCTGCCAGTGCAAATGACTGCATTTGTCTCCTGTCAGAGTCCTTCACTTTGGGCACGAAAAGTACTTCAATAAGATTATTGGATTGACAAAGATGGAGAAAATGGATTGATTTTTAATTTTCAGGAAGTTTTCAAGGAATTTAGAATAATAGATCCTTTTAAAAAGCTTCAGATACTCTGAGAGTACATGGGCCTGTGTGTGCATGGGGAAGTGCACCTCCCTGCGGGTTCTACTGATGTAGGAGAATCAAGGACCACCCTTCTCTCAGTCGTAAATTGCTCCATTATGTACAGTTGTGAACATTTGTGGAAGTAAACATACAGTACCTGGGTTTCAAAATACAACACAGTCCTTGGCAGAGGCCCCTCATTTGGATGAGAGCTGCAATGCTTTTATCTAAAAATAGGCTTTCCAGACCAAATCAACCACTATACCCCCCTCAAACACACTTCTAAAACAAATCAAATGTATTCTTTTAAAATTCAACCCTGCATTAACCCTCTTCAGCAAATTTGCAAGTGGTACCAAAGGTTGGTTCTAAGGATATCTGCTAAGGCCCTGGCACCAATACAGCCAGTAATAACTGCTATTACAACCATGGGTAATATCTGGCCTATAGATATTATACTGAATGTATTAGAGGGAAAACCATTTACAACCCTCCCGTTGCCCTCAGATCCATTCCTCCTTGTCCTTCCCTTGTGGGGACCAACAGCCCAGCCCCAGCCAGCCCCGAGCYTCTCATGCTCCAGGCTTCAAGATTCCATCTTGCTTATGTTTCTAAGAAGCTCTAAGCTGGCTCCGACTGGGACACCAACAAGCTTCCTTGCCACTTCAGGACCAACTTCTAGCAAATGACAACCTTCCTTGTCTGCCTTATCAATGATCCGATATACTAGTCCCAAATCTAGCACTGAAGAAACTGGAATGAATACTCAGTTACTGCATCGCTGACATTGCAGCGTAGCTGCGCATGAGGTTTTACTTCCTTGGATCCAAACTGCAGGGCAGAGATGATTATCAGTCAGTTATTCTCAAGCTCAGATCCCGTTTTCATCCCATACCTCAAATTCTGCCTGGAAAGAACTAACATAAGACCCATTTCTCTAAGTAGCTGCTTAACTTATGAAAGCTGAGGTTTAGTGGAACTTCAGAGAGACAGGTATCTTTTGCCCAGTCATAAGCACCAGAATTAATTTCAGCCACAGGAACATAACGTATGTACAGCAGTCAAACAAAAATGCTTTGGATTGCCATTGGGCAATCTACACGATTCAGCTGAATTTTGAAATGGTTACATGGAGCTCATCTATGTGAATAGCACCATTTCAACATACTTTTCAGATGACTGAACTTTATATGATGATCTATAATGTTAGAGCTATATCACATTTAAGAATGTCATCAAAAAACATGAAGAGACAAGTGATTGGAATACCTGCATCACTTACATCACCCAAGAAAACTTTTATCACATGATGYGAACCCACTCCACAACATAACTCTGTTACCACTGTCATTCACACTCTCGGTGTAGTAGTGTCTTAGGGCAGAAGCATGTGTGAAAGAGCACTACCAGGAGGTTAGTATACAGCATCATTTCTTCAGACACCATTGCATTTCCAATTAATTAAATGCAATTTCAGGTTACTTTAAAATCTACTGTATACTGCAAAACATGAAGTTAAAAAGCCACACCTGGAATCCAAATAACTGCAGTGATCAGACACAACATATTCTAGGCTAGCAAAGTACGTATTCCCTTGCTTTGGGAAGATTTGGGCACTTCAGCAGCAGAGGACAGTGCCACTAAAGGATTCCTGAACAATTCAGGGATGCTAACCTTTTTTACAAAGGTAGTTACAGGATTGTATCACACAAARCTGAAGAAATTAACGTCCCCCAAATGCTTATTATAACCTAATTCAGCAGGATCAGCTAAACCTTTCATGGGGCATTTAAAAGTTCTTTGGAGGAAGACTCAACTCCACTGCTCTTCCCTTTTTMTATGATTACAAAGCCCTTCTCTCCTTGGGAAAGTATATGTCAATTTGCAGATTCTCCTTAAAAAAGCAAGATCTGGTCCTCTAGACTTCTCTAAATCAGCTTGGTTTTTTGTAACCTGAAGCAGCTAAAGCTTGATGCAGTATACTGAAGCATAGAATGGTTTGGGTTGGAAGGGACCTGTAAAGGYCATCTAGTCCAAMYCCCGATGCCATGAGCAGGGACATCTTCAACTAGATCAGGTTGCTCAGAGCCCCGTCCAACCTGACCTTGAATGTTTCCAGGGATGGGGCATCTACCACCTCTCTGGGGAACCTGGTCCAGTGTTTCACCACCCTCATCATCAAACATTTCTTCCTTATAYCTAGTCTGAATCTACCCTCTTTTGGCTTAAAACCATTCCCCCTTGTCCTGTCGCAACAGGCCCTGCTAAAAAGTCTGTCCCCATCTTTCTTATAAGCCCCCTTTAAGTACTGAAAGGATGCAATCAGGTCTCTCCAAAGCCTTCTCTTCTCCAGGCTGAACAACCCCAACTCTCTCAGCCTTTCTTCATAGCAGAGGCGTTCCATCCCCCTGATCATTTTCGTGGCCCTCCTCTGGACCCGCTCCAACAGGTCCATGTCTTTCCTGTGCTGAGGGCTCCAGAGCAGGACACAGCACTGCAGGGGGGGTCTCACTAGAGCAGAGCAGAGGGGCAGAATCCCCTCCCTCGATCTGCTGGCCACGCTGCTTTTGATGCAGCCCAGCATATGGTTGGCCTTGTCCAGCCTTTCTTAATCCCTTCATCCCCCAGCCTGTATTGATACTGGGGGTTGCCCTGACCCAGGTGCAAGACCTTGCACTTGGCCTTGTTGAACCTCATGAGGTTCACATGGGTCCACTTCTCAAGCTTGTCCAGGTCCCTCTGGATGGCATCCCATCCCTCAGCCGTGTCAGCCGCACCACTCAGCTTGGTGTCATCTGCAAACTTGCTGAGGGTGCGCTCAATCCCGCTATGTCATTTACGAAAATATTAAACAGTACTGGTCCCAATATGGACCCCTGTGGGACACCACTTGTCACTGATCTCTATCCAGAGAGCCATTGACCACTACTCTCTGGATACAACCATCCAACTAATTCCTCATCCACCACAGTCCACCCATCAAATCCATACCTCTCCAATTTAGAGAGAAGGATGTTGTGGGGGACTGTGTCAAAGGCCTTACAGAGGTCCAGACAGATGACATCTGTAGCTCTTCCCATGTCCACTGATGTAGTCACTCCACCRTAGAAGGCCACTAGGTTGG
The DNA here is from genome assembly GCA_030449065.1 of Oceanodroma leucorhoa. Taxonomy (NCBI): domain Eukaryota; kingdom Metazoa; phylum Chordata; class Aves; order Procellariiformes; genus Oceanodroma; species Oceanodroma leucorhoa. Next base: position 5,053,550 of record JASVER010000044.1, on the reverse strand, counting down.
TCAGGCAGGACTTGCCCTTGGTGAAGCCATGCTGGCTGTCTCCAATCACCTCCCTGTCCTCCATGTGCCATAGCTTCTAGGAGGATCTGTTCCATGATCTTCCCAGGCACAGAAGTGAGGCTGACAGGTATTTTCTACTAGACCAGGTTGCCCAAAGCCCCAGCCAACCTGACCTTGAACACTTCCAGGGAYRGGGCATCCACACCTTCTCTGGGCAACCTGCTCCAGTGTCTCACCWCCCTCACGACCAGAGGCAGTTCCCTCAGCCTGCCCTTGTGTGCCGTGTGCCCCGGCCCCTCAGCATCTCAAAGGCCCTGGGCTGGGCCCACACCCCACACATCAATGTCTTTCCTGGRCTGGGGAGACCAGGAGGGGACAGGGGAGTCCGGAGGCAGTCGCCGAAGTACCAAAAGAAAAAGGAGGAAAGCATTTTTACTGTTATTTTCTTGGTCTATTTGTGTTTGTTTTGTTTTTTAAATAGGGGGAGGAGATGGGGGATGGGAAAGAAGGGCTCACACCACCCRTGCCTRGGCTYCCCTGGACGAGATGGTGGCAATGGTGTTGCAGGAGGGTCAGGGGTCCCTCAATGGGATCGAGACAGGCACTTGGTACAGCCCTCTAGAAGCGCATTTTGCCCTCTGCGTCCAGGGATGTGCACATGATTTAACATGAACAGTCTTACTAGAAAAGGAGCTTCCGAAACCACTGCCTAGAAGACAGCAGGACTATTGCATTTGCCCTCCAAAAGCAGCTGTGCCTGTATCTRTTAAGGACAAGACATATTGGAAAACAGAGCTAGAAAATACGCTTTCACTGTAACAAACAAGATGTTGCACAATTCTGTTCACTACAGGCTGCATGGGAGCAGCAGGACAAGCCTGCCAACCCCCGCTTTCAATTATTTACGTATTCCCTTTCCTTGGCTCATGGGAAAGGTCATCTGAACTACACTAGGCTGTCCCTCTTGCAGATTGGTCCTGCCTACTGCTAAACAAGACTTTAGGTACTCAACTGTTTATTAGCTTTTGTGCACGTCAAAAACTAGTCTTGCTTTGCTGAGAGCTTACTGTCTTCATATTAAACTATGGCAAAGCGTAAATCATAGGACAGAGCTGGCCAAGTCTCTGTTCTTCTGACAGCTAGGTGCCTACCAGCRTTCCCTTGCAACATGTCTTCTGTCTTGTTGCACTCACACAGAGCTTTCTCCGARACGTGACTCAGCTCAGTTACCTGCCCGTTTATTGACTAGGAGGAAAGTGGGGACTGCTGACTAGGTTTTCAGAAGCAGAACAGCAACTGAGCTTTCGTACAGAACTTTTCACCGACAGATCTCAGAACACTTCACAAAGGTGGCAGCGTATCTCCGCTTCCCAGCTATGAAACTGAGGCCCTAAGGTGATTTCCTGGGCATATGAGAAAAATCACAGAAATCTGTTTCATTCTCAAGACCTATTCCCATGTACCATCCATTAAATACTGCTATAAAAATCAGTTACAAGCTTTAGAAAACACGGTTGCCCCAATTACTAACCCAAATAATTTCCAAGAAAACTGGTAATGCAAAAATACATTGGCAACAAAAAAGCAGAGGTTAAACAAGATTTGCAGCTTCATTACTTATGTGCTTTAATATATATAACTTGTGAAGTTAGGGACTACTTTATGCTTCCAGAAATATAAGTATGTATTTGTTAGGGCTTGTATCTTCATGCTCTACAGTAACACATGAGGAATTAGCTGGAACACACACAATTCCTGATTTTTCACTTAATTAACAAATGCATTCCATAGTCTCACATGATCTGTATTTTCCATAAATAATAAGCTTAACTGATTAACTGATAAATGTCTTCATCTGCTTTTAGCATCTGCATGCTGCGAGAACAGGTTTCTTTGGCATTCCATACCTCTCTCAAAGTGACAGTGTTTCTACGGCAACRTTCACATTTATTAAGGCTGGATATAGTATCACTGCTGAACTTGTGCGCCTGAAGTGTAAGTGAGAACAGGCGTAGGAAAAAAACACCTGTTCTTACTTATGGAGCAGGCATACAAACCCTGGAATAATTATATCGCTTGTTAAAGATGCATTAACGTAGCATTACATGCTTTAGAACACAAGTACTAAAGTATTGACAGGTCAAACACCTTACGGTTTTAATAGCTTATTTTCTTGCACCTTTATAAAAGAAAGTTTGATACAGCATTAAAAAAAAAAATCTCATCTAGGAATCCAAGGCAATTCCTGCTAATCTGTTAAAGGTAAATCTGTTTTCCCTGATGGAAACATTTATATTATATAGGTAAACTATAAGAAACAAAATTTCAGTTTTGTCAATCACCTTGTTGGTCTCTAGATGTCAGAAAGTTAGGAGAGAKATAGCCACTTGTATCATGGGGCAGTACGGTATGGCACAGGGAGCCAGCTACCATACTCGGGGTGAAATCGCTCTTCTGAGACAACCTCCACCAACTCTGCCGGATGAACCAGAAAAGCAGAATGCTCCTACAACGGGGTTTTTACTGGCAGATAAGTGCTCTCTGAGCAGGTAAACACCTGTCTGAATGCAACCTACTAAACTGGGGAAGACTGGATTTATAGAAACAGGGGTTTTAGGAGTGGGTACAGTCAGCAGGACGCTCCCTGGGCACACGTGTAGGACCTTGCAGACAGTYTGAATCAGCCAGTGATATGTGCCACCAGTTACAGATTCGAGTGGTCTTTTCTTGTTCTCCACCTCGCTCAAGTATGGATGAAGGGTGAGCTACAGGATCCTTGAGGATGATAACATTTCAAAGAACCATAGCTACTGTAGAATAAGAATTCACTCTTTCTCCTTAGGAAAATAATACATGTCAATATGGATCTGATTGTAAGGAGCCAGTGAACRCCCTCACTTTCTACATGGTGACACAATCAACTAGAGTAACCAAATAAACGGGGAYACTTGCCTTCCAGGCTGGTATCAGGTCTGTGCATAACACACAATAAATTAAGTGGACCGTTTCAAGTTGCAGTTTTTGGATATTAGAATATTGTAAACAAGCAGAGATGTTGCTTAAGACCTAATAGATCAAAGCCTGGAGCATAACTCCCATCTGGTACAAAGAACTGTACATTTGGTCTTTGTGACAAGATGTCTCATCATGTAGAGTGGCCTCCTACTGATAGGCACAGGAACAGCCTGAAAGATCTCAGAGCATGGGATAATGCCTAGAGAAGGCAGCTACTTCTCTGCCAGCAGCCAYTGAATGAGGTAGGAATGACATAGATAAGTTAATGGCTGAAGTGAAGCTCGGACACCAACTTGGAGATCAGCTTTGATTTGGTCTGACCTGTTGCTATTCCGGTAYCACATGTCCAGGCTCAGTCTTATCTAGGAATGAAGCTGGCACCGGGTCCTGGTCCCAGGTGCACATCACACGCACATACAGACCTAACTGCTGGAGGTCCTCACAGCCATGTTGCAAGTGAGGCACCGAGATAGTGCTCAGGTTCACAACTTCAGCCCAGGTCCCACCAGGAGGAAAACTGCTTTAAGTTCAAGTGCATACCACAGGACTACAGCTATAGATGCAAAGCAGATTCACACCTAAAACCATGCACTATATTATTAAAACAGATGAACCCAGTGGGTTTTCATTGTGCCCACGGGTCCCACATTCTTCTGTTTTACAGGTAAAAAGAGTACCCTGCAACAAGCTGGGACACCTCTGAAGTGACAGTGCCACCCTCCAGAGCTTGAAGGGGCTTATGCATGCCTGCACCATTCACTCACTATTCCTGGCCTCAAAAAATAATTTACTGCTAAATGGTATGTGCTTCTGCATATGAACAACCCTTCCATGTGTCTCAGTAGGCATAGCTCAGAGAGGAAATTGGCCCAGTAGCACCACTGAATTCAACGGATATTGGAAAGAACGACAGAATTTCATTTGAAAAACAATTAAAAGCAGGGATGCCTATGCAACACATCATGTTTGTTTTGAACAGTACATGAGATCTACAGTTGTCAGTAACAAATATTTAAAATCAAGGAAGGAAAAAGTAAAGGTCATGGGGAATCTCATCTAGAGTGAAGCTTCTMCACATTAATAAAATATTTCTGTATTCTCATATAACATAGCTTAAGGACAACTCAGCAGAAACAAACCTTTATTCTTGTGTCTAAATATGAGTGACAGCAGTTTTTCTAAAAGATCAGATTAAAAACTCATTGCTGCATTTTGAAATTCAAATTATAATTTCTGTAAAAGAAAATGGTTTCCTAACCTTTCTAAATATGGAAGTTGGATGTCATTTCCAAACTTTGGAAGTAATTAAAATTAGAAGCCTGATAAAATTCTTACAATTCTTTATGGTATTGTAAGACCTTAGAAAAAGAAGAGACCACATTTTTAATGGAAAGATGCTAGTGTGACCACCTGTTGTAAAAGACTAGACCTTTGATCAGATATTACAGGGAAAACATGAAACATCAAACCTGAAAAACACTGTGAATAAGATGTAGGAACAGTGAGACCCACTAACTCTGCTCATGTTGGGACCAGGATAACAACAGGCTTAGTTTGTTCTGCTTCCCCTAAATGAAATTCCAGTGAAAGAAAGAGCAAAATAGGCACTTGCAAGCCACAGAAACTGCAGATTTTATACCTATGTAAAATAACTATTTTTGACAACATCCAAATTCATATAACTCAATTATAAAATGTCTACAATCTATAGCTATAAGAATTATAAGAATTATCTTTCAAAACAAATCATATTTTTGCTAGCAACTCCATTCTATTCTTGGCAATTGTAGATCATTCTGATGAAATGTACTGCACTGATGCAATGAAAAAATGATACAGAGAGTTTGGAAAAGGTTAAAATTACAAGCTACAGCATACACAAAAAGTCAGGAGAAATATCTAGTGAAATAAGATGGATATTTATGGCTTTTCTTAAACAAAAAATTGCCTAGATTAGTATTACAAATGTACAGGCAAAGTCACAGTTAGAATTTCCTGTATTTCACCTATATCCCTCCCTTAATGAACTCATCATCATGTCTTTCAAACAGGAAAGCTGTATACAGCCAAATATATCTCATTATGCTTTAGAAAAGTAAAATCTCTAGAGAAAAGGCAGTGTTCAAACAGGTGTACTATATTAATCTGAGCTGTCAGCATCACTGTGCGCTGGTTATACATAGCTAGGCAACCTGAAAATATACAAAAAACAACTGAAAGTGACCCCAAGAGTGGGCCAAAGTTACCCTGTATTGCTTTTATGATGAAACCTGCAGCACATGCTATTCTTCCTTCCTCTTAACACTTTTTTTTAAAAAAATGCTATCAAAATTTGTCAGACAGCACCCCCTGGTGTAGCCACACATGAAAACTTTATAAACTTTATAAAATACCTTAATTTGTGACAGGGTGCAGCTGACAGGTATTACTATGTAGATTACCCAAGATGTGGATTAACTTGCTGTGTCTTTCCTCAACACTCCAGCTGCAGCTCTGTGCCAAAAAGCGCATGATACAGAGCAAACACCCCTCACATGAGGCTTCACATTTCTGAGCTGTATAAAGCCATCCCTACGGAAACCACTTACAAATCTTTTTAAAGCTCAATATACAAACTATGTTCCCCTATGGCCCGATTTATTTTTGTTTTATATTGCCTACCTTCAGGTTTTCTTGGGATGACCCCTTCCTCTCCTAGGTAACTGAGAGTTGCCTATATCATGCCTGTCATCAGATAAACATTCCTGCTTCTCATGTATCATCTAAATAGGACAGAAATATAAATTCTCATTGGGCCCTGAATAAAGAAATCTGGCCCCGACTTGCAGCAGCTCTACGTTAGGAGCAGGGACATCAGAGAAACCAGCTTCCTGCTATGCCAGCACTGCATGCAACGACTTTCAAAAACTTTTAATGGAAAAGCAGCAAGTTTTCCTGCTCCATTTACACCTGCTGGGAATTTATTCCCGTTCTTATCCAAGCTTCTGAAATCAGAGTTGTGGAATAACACTACCTTACCCAAGCATAGTGTATACAATACATACTTATCGCTGCTCAGAAAATAGGTTAGTAACCTCCTTGTACAAAGTTTTGAACAATACAGCATAGCCACAGCTATATACTAGCTTTTACTAAGCTCTGCTGCAATGAAAAAGCTGTAAGTGGATCATAAAGTAGGATAGTCTGTGTAAGATATTCCTTTGCATAGGCAGAACAGTTCTCTAGTATCTAGGAAATGTTTTGCGCCCCACTAATGTTGATCAAACACTTCAACAGCAATTACTTAAGAGCTCCCGTTCTCCTTAGAACAGCGATTCTTAAAAGTGATCAATGGTGCATCTGTGGTTCTCAGGTCTCCTATTTGCTCACAACTGCTAATCCTCATGGAAACCACAATGATCATACATCAACTTTCCTCCTATTTCCTTTCCCTGTAAGTGGTTGTGGTAGTCATCACATTTTTTTTAAGCAGTGACAAGGGAACTGACCACACGGGCCTGCCCAGGAGTGGCTGAAGACCAGTGGGCCACCACCCTCAAACAACACAACTTGGAAATCCTGTGTACACAGGCAGACACAGAAAATCTCTCTCAGTCAGTCTCTTTAGGGCACAAAAGCTATTTCAGAAAGAGGTGCTCTGAACCAAAATCAGTCTATTATCTGAGCTACTGAGCAAAAGCTTAGCCAAAAAACAACAGGATATATATAAAAGGATAGAATTTCATCTCTGAACTATAGACATGAAACATGCCTCTAACTTTTTTAGTGTTCAGGCTACTGAAAAAATGCACACCACCAATGAAAAATTCTGTGCAAGACCAATTCTGCAGAAGAGCTATTGAAAAGCATGACAGGTGGAAAATGAATCCTGAAGTCATGGCAGCTTCTGCTGAACAGGTGTTTTCATATCCTTGCATAAAGTTCCGATAGCAAAAGATATCCTAAACAAAGTTAAATTATGTGTCCCTCCCAGCTGACTGAGTCACTTGAAATACAGATATCTGCACATGCCAGGATGTTTTTCTGTTCTCCAATGAGGATAGCAGATTGTGACTGAGAAGGGCCTGGATAACAGATACTGGAAGTCATTCTCCTTCAAAAACATCCTTTCCTTGCCTGTGGTCAGCAAATCCATCTCATTCACACCAGTCAGTATACACACAGCTATGACTCAATCTCTGTTAGTGTCCTGCTAATCACAATGTCTTTGCAGAGATGAAACCGTTCACTGGAGTCCTCAGATTTTCTTCTCTCTTGGTTTGGCTTAAAGTGATTGGAGAATAAAATCCCCCCCATGCACCCCCAAGCAGCATACCAATAATCCATGGAATTTCACAGGAGAGCACATACAACATACCCCTATGCTTTTCTCCCATCATCCCCCCCAAATTACGAAGTACTAAGCAATTAAGATCACATTCTGATTATCTCTACTATATCCTCGTGCATCTGGCGTAACTTCACAGAAGGCAATACAACTGCTGTGAGATCATGCAGAGACATAACTTCATTCTCAAGGCAGACCTACATATCCAGAGCTTCAGCTCCTGCTGACATCATGTGATGCATGAGTCGGAGCTTTCATTAAAAAGCAAAATAATGGCAGAACCAAAAAGGGATTTCAAAACATGGAAAACAAACAGGTCACTCAGTAAAACCATGTTGCGCTTACTGATTTACCGTCTCTAACATCTACTGGAGTACAAGAGCTGGATAACCCCCACTATAGCAGGTAAAGGTTTTAAAAATCACATCGTCATAATACTTAGCGTCCACAGTATCTACTTCCAATATCTGAAACATACATTACTGTGACCTGTACATTTCACGACCATATTCGATGCTCACAGAAATCCGCAAGGTAATTAGAGCCTCCAGAAGCTACTTTCAAGTTTTTTTCTCTGCTGAGAGAAACTCATGGCAACAGCCTTGCTTATCTAAACCCTTTCCTTTTTCTTACTGTATGTAATAAGCGTGAGGTGTATGCCTATGAGAAAATAGTAAAATAAACATACCATAGGTTTGGAAGGCACGTATTTCAAATCTAGAATATTTAGCAAAAGACTTAGCCCTAGCAGGTGTACAGGCTTGTCTCTAATAGAGGTGCACACACTGGAGTACAGTAACACAGACTTTGGTACTGTTAGATACAGCATGGCTTTGATGGCTAATAGCTTAAAAAATAACTACTGCCAGCAGACTTCTATTGATTTTATGTTTTTACGTACTAAAAATTCAGAATCGTACAGCTGCATCAGTGCGAAGTTTTAGCTGTTGACAGATCTGCCCCATTTTTTACTATGGGCAAACGATTTTCTTCTAGCACATAAGCTTAATAACAGGATTGGAATGAAAAGTGAACCTAATGGTTATAAGAACAGACCAAAGCTAGCTGGCAAAAAGTAGTATTGGGAGGAACAGGTAATGAAATATTTATATGAATGTCACTTATTAGCTCAGTTTTGCATTGTACTTCTAGACTATCCTTTAGCCAGACAAAATACAGCAGCCCAGACTCCTTCATTTCAGAATTTACATGTGTGCTCCTTCCTGTGCTTATTCAGAGTGGAAAATAGGTATTTTCATCACTGAGGCCTTAAACGTTTTGGGAATCAGCTACTCAGGATGCTAACTCAGTTCTCTTCTGTCCTACTGGAGCAGGATACAGCTGTTCAACTTCAGAGCAGGACTTTCTGCCAGTTGGAAGAGTACTGTTGGCTCTGGGGACTCTTCTGTATAATTAATTGCTTGTAACAATTTAAACTCTGAATTAATGCTTAACAGATTCAGCCAAAAGTATTTTTAAATCTAATGGCTATATGTTTTAATCTACAGATAATTTGCATAACATTTAGTAGCCAAATGGTGTTAACTCACTTCCACATCCTGACCTGACCTTCACTCACAATTCTTCCTTTTCCACAATTCCTCAACTTGGTTCAATTCACTGCAAGATCATAATCAGTCTGAATCCTTCCTTCCTGAGCTTACACATGTGCCTAATGGCTGCATTCACGGAAAATACTGCTTACACTGCTGCAGCTTTAAGATTGCACTTGGCTGTCTTTTCTGTATTAACTAGAAAATAAGGACACCACCAGCAATGTTACTTTACTCATGATAACACTATTAGGAAAGCATTTCAGAAACAAAGTTTAAGGTTCTACTACTTGCTGGAAAGAGGTGAATTTTGACAATCTTTTATCTAATATTACAAGCTTGTCTGTGCCAAGCRATCACATTATTAAACCAACCATTTAGAACATACAGCCTTTGATTTAGTTGTCAAATATATATGTTCTCCTCGGTATACCAGAGTATTTTGAGAGTCATGATCACACATTCACACAATTCAGGCCTAGTCATTATTGTTAACACTTAAGCTATTACACACTCCCYGCTTTCTTAGAGTATCAAAATACCCCTGCCAGATATTCAATACTGATCAAATAATACGGAGTTTATAATTTACAGACAAAACAGTACTGGCATAATTTGTTTATTGTACTGTGAGCATCAGTATATATTAGAGACAAAGAAAACATGACTTCCAGGATAAAGAAAAAAACCTGGAGATTTAAAATTTTGCTCAGTATCAATCACGGAGAACCTATAAATTCTCTGCTGGAATGCTTTCAACTCAAAAGCTTGGCTTCTACAATTACAGAACACTGAAGAAYATAAGATGTCCTGGATCCCAAAAGCCACATACCTAAGGTTAAATTGTAAAAGACCTGAAAAGACATTAGRTAAAATTTATAAACTTGTTTTCTTCTGAGACAGATTGATCTTATCTCCAAGACTCAGGGCCATTCCCTGTAAGGAAAAGAAAGAAGACATTCATGACACAGATACTTCAAAATAACTTTATCTGTATTAAAATGGAAGTTCCATATACAGAAATCTATGAAGTTAGTGGCATGGAAATTAAAGTATTTCTAAAGGTCCATTTATTTATATACATTATAGTGGACACCTTCTTAACACTAGGTAAAGGCTAGATCTACAGATATTATTGAAATAATGAAACTTAAAWTTGAGCTAGCAACTGCTAAATCTGTTATCAATACAAAAGGCAGRRAAAWAAAAAAAAAWTTAAGSCTTTTGACCTCCYACCAGTTGAAAGTATGCTGCCACTGAAGAAATTACAACCGTTAGTCCAGTTAGTGAAATTCAGCTGTTGAAAGCCTCAGTGCTAATACTAGCATTCAATGCACTAAAGCTATAGAAAAAAATTTAGTCACAGAACCATATTAATATTGCATAGAAACTGAGAAATCTCAAAAGAAACTGCACAAATAAATCCAGCTAATCAACAACAAAATGATCTCAAGATGAAACTAAGCTGGCATATATAATTGGATGCAGTCTTATGTAAAAATGCCACTGTAAACATATCAGAAACATTAATTTAAACCACTCTGAAATCTTTACAATGACATCACATAAACTAAATGGTTTTATGTGATAAATGTGAAAATTCTCAGGCAGTCCTTTATTGTACACTGTTTGAAATACTTTCATTGGTACACTAGCTGTTTTGTTATTAAACTAGCTGTTTTGTTAAACAGTTCCAAATTTTGTACTTTTTTTACTCAGGAGATAGAAATTCTAAAATTCAAAGCAGACTCATAGATGTACCTTAAGAAAATAATTCTACTGAAAGACTTTCGGTTTTGTCTTGYTGTTTCCAAAAAGAACCAGTGAACAGCAATTACATGCATAAAATTTCCTTGTTATGTGAAATTGAAATGTATAATTCAGTAGGAAAAAGATTATAGAACCTTGGGGAGCATCTGCTCTTTATTTAAAAGCAAATCAAGTATACTATCCTATTTGCAGTGCTATGGACAAAATAAGAAAAACCTGGCCCAAAGGCCTATTTTATGATAATGCACTGGGAGAGAAGACGTACAATGTGGTTTTAGGGTGTGATTACACCTAACTGAAAAGCCATTCTTTCCTCACAAAATGTGTATAAGAGAGTTTTTTAAAACTAAGGCTGAAGTTTCTATATTCATCTTCCCTAAAAATTTTCCCTTTTACCTAATACTAGCAACTAACTAACACCCAAAAATTTGCAAGTYTTTTTAGAGTGCTCACTACATTTTCTTAAAAATGACAAGGAGAAACAGTGCTCTAAATAGAAGCCACATTACCTGACTCTTTGCACGGATTCGTATGTGACCAGTGACAGGTGCCTCTGGCCCAAGATGAATTGGCTTTTCAATGCTGACATTTGCAAGTGCATCTTCTCCAAATATGGAACGCGCATAGAGATTAGCTGCCATAAAGCCACAGTAACCAGAGAGTGCCTACAAAAAGCACATTTGAACTCTTTAGAAAGACCAAAACCCTTTAAATACATTTTAATTCATCCTACGTATAGCTAGGCAGGTATCAGTATTTAACATTTAAACTTCTTTCTTTGCATGCAACATTTTTTTAAAATGTGAGAATCATACAATGGGAAACAGTGGTGCACTTTTTCTAAAATTAATATTGAAAGATATGCAATCTACAATATTCATCAAAACAAGGTAGGATGGCATTTTATGATCTGATTTAATGAACAGCAAAATGGTAAAGAAGCTAAATAGTAGCAATAGCTACTATACCTATTTTGGCTACTATACATACATTAGCTAATAGCTATTATATATATTACATCTTAAAAGCAAATAACTATTGTGTGTATATATATTTATATACACTTTGCTTTACAACAAAAAGGCTAAATTGGCAAAAGAAAGGTAAATTTTGACAGAGAAGGAAGGAACTTGGASCTACCGAAAAAAATCCTGTATAAAAACATATGGTTCCATCAAATCTATACTACAGCTTAGCTACTACAAATTAAAACAGACATTCCGATTTTCTAGCTGGGCAAGAAATAGCTGAAGTGATTAAGCGATACAGAATTTTGGTAACATTAACTTGGTTTTACTCATTTTAGAGCACTCATTTAAAAAACTTTGAAGTATGTGTACTACTTCATATTGTAAACAAGCATCTCTAATAATATTTATAACAAATGCTAATCAAACTAAACAAAGCACGCAAACTAAAAAGGGTGTCTAAAAGTCTTCAAGSACATAACTCACCTTCTCTGGAGTCAGGCATTTCATATTGGTTGACTTCAGTATGTGCTGTAAGTATTCATTTAGATCAATGATATTAGTATTCACTGTAACCTTCAAGAAGGGAAAAAAATGGCAATTACTTTAATTAGTATCTCAGGCATTTCTAAAACCATCTCTTCTTCAGGGTTCTATAAAGAAGATTACTGCTACAGTTCTCCTTGAGGAACACCACATTCAGCAAGCTGGCTCCAAATCATGTTATGTGGTGGCATCATACAAAGTCTTCACCACTTCCCACCCTGTTAAGGGGTGGGAATTCCATGCTATGACCATGGTTTCTAAAATGTATTAGGTGACTATGATACTCTGCCGAACACGTAGACTTTCTACAGCAAACAGTATACTTCTTGTCTGAATATAGTTCACACATTGCCAGCACAAGAAAAAATGGTATCCGGTCCAAAAGCTTGCTTTTAACCAATGATAAAAGCTACTTTCATATTTCCCTTCTAGCAACGAAGCTCTCTGGGCTGTGTTGGCTTCCTCATATTGAATATTGTGGGTCTTGTTTAAATTACTTTTTAACACATCTTTTAGGAGTAGTTCACAAATTGTAAGGCTTCACATATTATGGATTAAAATTTATTGTTTACAAGTTCCCTTTGAGGGAACTTAAATCCACTCTCAGGTGAATACACATAAATACATGTTGCAAACAAGGCTGCAGTTTGTGTAAAATATCTCCCATTATGTTTTAATGTTTCTACTCTATTCTTAAATTATCTTGCTCTGTTGCATGAGATTATCTCCATTAAACCCTTTTTTAATAGGTCTGTAACTAACAGTTCGGACACCCTCTAATACTAAGTGTACCTACCATTTTGTTGGGTCTTACGTAGCATCCATAACCACCCTGTATGCTACTGCTGTATTGCAAAGTAATAAAGTGAAAGATGTCCCTGCCCACGGCA